>LAPY01000585.1:150653-161012 GCA_000970635.1 Eragrostis tef
CAGGGTCCCGCGACCCGCTGCGAGATCGCCGCCATGTGAGGCACGGGAAGACGAGAGAGCCCGCCTGCTGCGCTGCTTGCTTGGCCCGTCGATTGCTGCCGCACTTGATGCGGGGTCGCACGTGCTGGGCGCCTTGTTTAAAAGGGAAATTTTTTGCGTGGCGCAGCCGTGCGCGTGGGCGGGTTGGTGCCTGTCGGCGTCGTCCTCCTTGTTTGGGAGCTCCGCTTGACTTTGATCCTTCCGCCTCCGCGTTGCGTCCGTTGCCGAGAGAAGCAAGTGGCGGGTGTTGGGCTAGGTAATAATGGGCTGAAGCAGCCCATGCTATGCATCTGGTTGGTTTAGTGTTGTCAAAAGCCCACAACTGCAGAGGTTGTCGCTGGGCTCAACAACCTTTGTGGACTTGGCAAACAAAGATTTGCGCAACGAACTCTTTCTTTTAGTTTCTTCCTCCATCTCTCTCTTTTTTTTTCAAAAAGAAAAACTCTTTTGGTTGCTAAAAATCGGTCATAAGATGTTCGTCAATTATAGGACAGTGAAATGACGATGAGTTTGTTAAGTGTGTGTGCTTCGTATCGTTTGTCGTCTTCGTTTCCTATAGGTACTACCGTACTAGCACGCGCGTCATCTTGAACAAGCTGTGCAGGGGGCCGTCATGTGTGCCGGCGTCGACCCTGTTTAATACAGGTACCTACGTGTAGTCGATCTAAAAAAGAAAAGTTCGTTCGTATGCGCAAGTTGACAGGTTTCGGTGGAGGTTTAATCTCTGATGATGAAATCAGCGTCCATTTTGCTGTACAGCTTGCGCCGCTACCTCGATTCAACGTGCCTGCACGTCCCATCTGATCCACTCATTTTTTTAGCGTTACATGTTAGCACCTAGTACTAAAGAATTAGCCATTTGACGATGATTGATGCGAATGTTTTCGTGTTCTTAATCACCTCAACTTGACGAGACCGACATTTGATCGGCGGCCATCGAGCTAGCAGGTGAAAAGTAGCGAGAATCTAACGGGGAATCAATGTTGCTCGCCAAATTATATTGTTGATAAACATATAACAT
The DNA here is from genome assembly GCA_000970635.1 of Eragrostis tef. Lineage (NCBI taxonomy): Eukaryota > Viridiplantae > Streptophyta > Magnoliopsida > Poales > Poaceae > Eragrostis > Eragrostis tef. The sequence continues at coordinate 151,714 of LAPY01000585.1, forward strand.
GTCACTATTTGTACTCCCTGCGCGCGTTTGCCAAATGATGACATTACTATGATACTTAACCGAGAGTTTAATAAAAATAAATTAAGCGAAGTGTCCTAGAATTAACAATTTTAAAACGCAAGAAGTAAATGATATGTGACGTCTTGACGATCAGTGGACTCCAACGGACGCATGCAGTGGAAGTAGGGGCCCGGCCGGGGCAATCGATAACAGCTACGAAAGAGACCGGAAGCTTATTATTATGCACTTGTTTGTCCCTGCCTCTGGCTTAAAACTAAGATCCCTGGTCACTCTTCAACCAGCCACCTTGTACGTACTATGCTCACGCCGCGTGCTCATGGGCTGAGATGGCCATCAGGGCGTCCCTCTCGGCACTTAGCGGCAGTGTCAACTTCACTCGAGAGCCAGGAACCGGCCAACGCATCGCGGGATGACGACAGCTCGGCGCTGCTAAATTTGTTGTATTCTACGAGCCCGATCCACCGGTGGCCGGGGAGGGAGACCTCCTAGCGGATAACAGCTGACCCTTCTGTCAGTTTCCGTTGGTATAAGCATTTTTCTTTATATATACATGTTGAGTGCTAGCTCATCAGGAGCTGAAAGCTTGAAACTGCTTGTTAATTTGTGGTGCTCTGATGTGACAGTAGTTTGGTTAGCTAGCTTATTGGGGTTTGGGGGGTTTGAATTTTTTCCCTCAATGCAGGGTGTTTTACAGATAAAACAAACTCTTTTTATTTTACATCTAAGGTGGTGAGAGGTGTTGGTGAAGGGATGAGTTGAGTTAAAAATGAATGATGTGGTAGTTTTTTAACATATTGATGATTTTTGTGTTTGCGTGCTAGAAAGCCCTACGTTTAGGGACGGATAGAGTATCTACTTTGCACATCGTACTTGATGCTACTAGTCCACAGAAACATGAAGAATTGCATGCTCATTGATATGCTACTCATCTAAATGTTTTATACACGAAGACATAGTATAGCTTACTGAACGTCAGAGCCTAATCATTCCATCCGACTGAAAGCAACTAGTAGCAATTTGACTTAACCAAGACCTTAGCTTGTTCTTCTAACCACCTTTCTTATTCAACAGATTCATCATATATACTTAGTTGTCATGGTTGAGACATGTTAATTGGGTAGTTTCTTTTTTCGATGGAATTGGGTAGTTAATTAGTGGGACTTGTAGTCGTCACGATAACAATCTATCTCCTTCCTTCGGGCCCCGCTTGCTATTTGACCTGTACATACCCACAAATTGATATGTACTAGTCATTATATATGCTGCAACTTAGATAGCATGACAACGCATTATTAGAGATTATTAGAGACCATGATGAAAAGATATCTATATTTCATTAGCTAGCTAGCTAGTAACTCCTTATGTGCTACGTTGAGGCCAGGCGGTATAGGTGCAATCTGTTACTTCCCAGTTGAGAACAAAAAATCGCTTTCTTGTAACAAAAAAGCGTCGTTTTGGACTTTCTATCCATCTTTGTTAATTCGGTTCTAAGAACCTGCACAGAAAAGCTGGTTGGTGGAACGGCATTGATGCATGCACAGTATATATCCGACATGATTCATCCATTATACCAGATGGAATTAACATGCACCGTTCGTCAAACTGATGAATGGAATGAACGATGAGGGAATCTGGTGGCATATGATTCCAAAGATCGGTCGTGCACCATACCATGTCTGGATGGTACGTATTCCACAAGCGGCACTGGAGAGGGACCGGAATGGGGAATAGTGTCTGCTAATGCAATGCCGCGGGAATCACTTGATGAGACAAAGATGAAAGCATCATTGGTAGGCAGATAAACTGTTCAAAAGTGCCTTTGGATTTCAACATGCTTTCTTCACAGCTAGCATGCATCTGGTTGCAACTACTGTAGTCATGACGATCCATTTGTTGAGATGGAAATCATATTATTACAAGTCAAACCACATCTTGGTTTTCTTTTGAAAACAAGCAAATCTGTACTGACTTTCTTTTCTTTTCCGAAAGAAGGCTAATTAAAAATCAATAGTTTTGATCAGTTTTATACAAAATGAAAAACAACTTGGCATATGAGAAAATCATCTTGGGTGCACCACGGCTAGATGCCTTCAATGGCTAATACATCAAAAGAAAACAAAGGGGCATATATGAGTGTTATGGATTTTTTAATGGAGCGCATTGACGAGGCATCCCCCACTCTATATCTTTCATAAAGCAAAATATTGTGTTATGATTGTTGACGATTTTAAACTATAGACCAAACTTGGAATATAAGAGGTAAATTATCATCTTTTGTGTGAATGTGAATGTTTGATTTTCTCTAATTTCTTAAAATTGTCAAAGTACACCAAGTTTATTTCTTATTTCTTTTGCGATGCTAGTGCAATCTTCCTAATAGAATTTGGGCAAAGAAGTGCACCTTTTTCCCATCGGATGTCGATGGCTAGATGCTCATTATGTGCTCGTGGCAACCACACAACACATTAGCACACAGCAGCAGCGGTAACAACTGGAACATGTGTTGCCGATAGGAGATTCCGCTGTAGTGCTCGGGTACTTGATACACCAATGCATGGTAGCAGCGAAAAAGTCCTGGTACTTTTTGTGCAAATGGGTCTGCATTATGCCCTGATAGCGAACCTTTTGGGACCAAAAAAGGCTCCTCAATTAACCAATCCTGAAACTCTGGCTTCAAACGATTCCTACCCCCTACACCTAGTACAGTTGCAATCATGAATTCATGATCATAAACCGTAATCATATTCCTAACTATTCCCCCCATCAAATGACATTTTTATCATCGATAAGAAGGATAGAGCCCTTTATGCATGCATCTTTTTCATCTTGAATCTTAACACGTGATTGCCCCTAAAAAGGATTCTTAATATATTACTCGGTTCGTTTCATATTATTAATTTATCTGGATCAGTGGATCTTTCTTTTCTTCTTCTCTTTTTTGATGTTTTAACACCGTTCTTGCAAAAAATACAATCTGTTTCCCCCCTCTATCTCCAACTCTATGTCCCTTGAGTTGGTGTACTTCACCATTTGGCTGTGGTCAACTATACTTTGACCATTTTTCCGTATTCAATTATTCTCCAATTTGCAAGAAAAGTCATGTGAGATGACAAAAGGCAGAGTACGAAATTCCAGGCCATAGATGCATGCACGGAGAGGTATCCTCCTTACACAACTTGAACCATTTCTCTGGCAAAAGCTTTCCCCCTAGTGCTCAATGTTCTCCGCATAGGTGTCTGTACCATAAACATGTTCCTTTTTGTTTGGCACTTTCCACAAAAGAAAAATGGTGTGATTTTGTTTGGTCCATGTTTTTAAAAAAAAAAACAAATTGGGACATGCCGTTATAGCATTTGTAGTGACATTATTATAAGTTCTTGGTGTGTCCAAAGTTTGGTTTTTATGGTAATTTAATTTAATTAAGGATTTATTGTAGTGACAGAAAGAATAAGGATTTTAGCTCCTCCTAATTAAGCTAGAGACTGCTTGTAATGCTTAGTCTATGAATAACTACGTTTTTTATTGTTTTGAAAATTATATTTCATATAAACCGTATGATTAACAACATACTATGCCCAATCACAAACAATCGATCGAGGGGTCTGTGTGGACCGTGGAATACGTTGGATTGGTTATCCATTAGTTAGTTTTTAATCTACAAGTATTGCTTATATCGTCCACATGTGTTCTGCGTGATAGGTTGAGAAACTAAACGATTTCTCCTCTTAGTAGTACTACTACTTTCTTGGGCACAGCATTTGTTAAGCAATCAAATCTACCACGGATCCAGTTTCCAAAGAAATCTAACGTGGATTCATGGTTAAAAGAGTTAGAACCCAGTGCATACGCAATAAAAAAAGCAACGTATGTGACAATGCTTCAGAAAGGAGACCAAAAACAAAGGCCGGTTTAGAAAACCTGTTGTACGTACGAAAAGATTTGGCTATACCGAAGATGCAGAGAACCCTGCAAGTGAACAAGAACACGGTGGCCTTGGATTGCAAGTAACGCATGCTGGAAGCCGACGACATCGATCGAGGCCTCAAAGCGTGGGAATCACCTATACATCATACTACATGTGAAGGCGCGCGCGCGGCGCGGCGCAGCGTGGCGACTTGTGTATTTTTAGTTCCGGGAGATGTTCTGTAAGACTAGTAAATTGAGTGGATATTTATCTAACCAAGTAAATTCCATGTCACAGGACAGCATAACTCACGGCCGGACGGTGCATGCTGCCGCCGTGCTCTCGTCCTTGACCCAGGCGCAAGGCTGTGTGCATTGCGGGGCGAGCCTTCCAGTTGCAAGCAATAGAGCACAGCCGCATGCATCTGGCACTGGCAGTGGCTGCAGGCTCCTGGGCAGGCCCGAGCCGCCCGAACAAGCGAGGAAGATGAGAGGCGGTGGAATGGAAGCGTACGCGTCGCGTCAGGGAGTCGAACGCGTCGCCGGGAAGGTGACGCGCTTGTACAGGAAGAGTCCCCGCTTGCGGCAAAACGCTGAGAGGCGGACAGGCTTGCGCCTTCAGCTCTCTGTACTATGAGGCGGCACCAACGGCGCCCAGGCACAGTGCCGTAGCCTCTTTAATTCCAGCTGCAACGGCAGCGACACGGAGACGCATCAGGGGGGATGGATCACGCCTAATTGGTTCGCTTTCGCTGTGATCCGGCCTCAGCGTCACCGTACCATTAAGCAGCGCACGACAACACACTACACACCCGAGACGTGGGTCGTCTTCCATCAGTTGTCGAACCGAGCACGCACGCTGCTCACCGGCGGACATGGAGTCGTACGTGGACGGACCAGGACCAGTCTCTCGTGGACGGGGCGAAGGAGCCAGTCCGCTGGGCCCCGTTTGGCCGTTTGCCAAAGATGGCATACGGACGGATCGGGCAAGACTCGAGGAAGGCTGTTCAAGCTTGTCTCGTAACTGCCTGTTCGGGGACCTACAGTTTGGCGTATGCGTACTTCCAGCTTGGTGGTTCATCGATAACCGGCGCGGCGCCCGTGTTCGTTATGTCACGCCTGATGCGTTGAAGCCCCTATATGGCGCACGTTGTCTCGTAACGATCGAAGAAGGTCGGACGGGGGCATGCGCAACGCTCGGTTATTAGTTCGCGTGCGCGGCGCCGGCCGTGTGCATGGCTTTCGTGATGAGACAACCGACGTCTGTCTACCTGTCACCGCGGTGAAATCCATCGGCAGCCTCCTCCTCACGTGATTCTCTTCCTCCCGTCTTCCCGAACTCGGCCGCCTCCACCATGGCCCCCCTGGCTCAGCGGGCTAGGCTCTTGCCAGAGCTTGGGAGGATTCTAGCTCGTTGAGACAATTGCCTTCCTACCATGTCTCTTCACCCAGTGGCGGAGCTAGACTTGAAGCATGAGAGGGGCCAAACAAGCTGCAGCACTCAGATTTCAAGGATGGCAGAGATCAAATACCAGAATTATTAACAAAATCTAATGCAGAGTATTGATGCTTAGCGTAAATCTTTGTATCATAGGGGGGACATGGCCCCTGCCAGCCCCCCCTTGGCGCCGCCTCTGTCTTCACCGCTGTTATTATCCTTGCGTAAACTCCGACCGTGGCCACACCCAGCTGGCCTCACCGCTCTCAGTTCACCACTGATCCATTTTCCAAAGATGTGTTCTGCGTGATCGGTTGAGAAACTAAACGATTTCTCTTCTTAGTTGTACTACTACTTTCTTGGGCCCAACATTTGTTAAGCAAGCAAATCTACCACGGATCCATTTGCCAAAGAAATCTAACGTGGATTCATGCATGGTTAAAAGAGTTAGAGCCCAGTGCATACGCAATCAGAAAGCAATGTGTGTGACAATGCTTCAGAAAGTAGACGAAAAACAAAGGCTGTTTTACTTTTTAATGGTTATCCATTAGCTAGTTTTTAATTTACAAGTATTGCTTGTATCGTCCACATCTGTTCTGCGTGATCAGTTGAGAAACTAAACGCTTTCTCTTTTTAGTCGTACTACTACTTTCTTGGGCACAACATTTGTTAAGCAATCAAATCTATTTTTTTGGGCACATCATTTGTGAGATCCTAGACAATTGCCTTCCTGTCATGTTTCTTCACCGTTGTTATTATCCTGTGAAAATGTATCGCTGATAAATTTCCAATATTTCCGAAAATCAGCTTTACTAGTGGAGTCCGGCACGATAAATTTATCGGCCAAAATTTCAAAAAAATTGAAATTTGTGCATATTTCAACAAAGATCATGTAAAATTTATCTAAATTTTATTTTTGAATTGGATTTTAATTTTTTTTCTATTTCTGAAAATCGGGTTTATCAGTGACCTTCGATAAATTACCTATAAAGTTTTCTTAGGTTATTATACTCGTGTCCACTCCGACCGTGGCCACACCCAGACCTCACCGCTCACAAGTCACCAACCAACAGTTGCCCCCGTCGGGCCAGCCTTCCTCCGTCGGACCTTCAAGTCCTTCGAACTTTGATGAAATCCTAAGTTCTAAACAATCAAACCTTAGACGCTTCAACCTATCATTGTTGTGGGAGCTCGTCGGTAATGAACTTCGTTGAAACTCGGTCAGGATCTTATTACAGATGCCCGTTTGGCAAAGCTCCACAAAGTCGTAATTAAGAAGAATTTGTGGAGCTATACTAAAAGGTGTTTTCAGAAGAAGTAATTTTTTCCATCGCAAAAAAAAGAAGTAAATTCTGGCTGATTCAGCGAATTGGTTCTCTTAAATGAACTAAGAAGTTGTGAGTAAAAAAATTAGCATCTCGTGATTATGCAAAGTGATTCTCTATCACCATTTTACGAGCTCATACTAGAGAACCATCAAGAATCATTTTTGGTCAATAGAATTACTTCTTTTCAGAGAATTAACTTCTCAGGAAAACCACTTTTAAAGAGTCTATAGCAAATAAGGCTGAAGGAAAAAAAAGAGGAGAATTGCAAAAATCCACCTACATGTGAGTTGGGTTTCATATACCCATCTACAAGAAATTTTGTATCAATCTTCCTGATAAATTCAGATGATATGTGTCTTGTCTACCCTCTACAATTACTTCTGAGGCTCCACTATAGCTCGTCCACATCTGTTCTGCGTGATCAGTTGAGAAACTAAACGCTTTCTCTTTTTAGTCGTACTACTACTTTCTTGGGCACAACATTTGTTAAGCAATCAAATCTATTTTTTTGGGCACATCATTTGTGAGATCCTAGACAATTGCCTTCCTGTCATGTTTCTTCACCGTTGTTATTATCCTGTGAAAATGTATCGCTGATAAATTTCCAATATTTCCGAAAATCAGCTTTACTAGTGGAGTCCGGCACGATAAATTTATCGGCCAAAATTTCAAAAAAATTGAAATTTGTGCATATTTCAACAAAGATCATGTAAAATTTATCTAAATTTTATTTTTGAATTGGATTTTAATTTTTTTTCTATTTCTGAAAATCGGGTTTATCAGTGACCTTCGATAAATTACCTATAAAGTTTTCTTAGGTTATTATACTCGTGTCCACTCCGACCGTGGCCACACCCAGACCTCACCGCTCACAAGTCACCAACCAACAGTTGCCCCCGTCGGGCCAGCCTTCCTCCGTCGGACCTTCAAGTCCTTCGAACTTTGATGAAATCCTAAGTTCTAAACAATCAAACCTTAGACGCTTCAACCTATCATTGTTGTGGGAGCTCGTCGGTAATGAACTTCGTTGAAACTCGGTCAGGATCTTATTACAGATGCCCGTTTGGCAAAGCTCCACAAAGTCGTAATTAAGAAGAATTTGTGGAGCTATACTAAAAGGTGTTTTCAGAAGAAGTAATTTTTTCCATCGCAAAAAAAAGAAGTAAATTCTGGCTGATTCAGCGAATTGGTTCTCTTAAATGAACTAAGAAGTTGTGAGTAAAAAAATTAGCATCTCGTGATTATGCAAAGTGATTCTCTATCACCATTTTACGAGCTCATACTAGAGAACCATCAAGAATCATTTTTGGTCAATAGAATTACTTCTTTTCAGAGAATTAACTTCTCAGGAAAACCACTTTTAAAGAGTCTATAGCAAATAAGGCTGAAGGAAAAAAAAGAGGAGAATTGCAAAAATCCACCTACATGTGAGTTGGGTTTCATATACCCATCTACAAGAAATTTTGTATCAATCTTCCTGATAAATTCAGATGATATGTGTCTTGTCTACCCTCTACAATTACTTCTGAGGCTCCACTATAGCTCTGATATAGCGTAGTTATCATCTAATCGTATGTTACACAATAAAAAAATTATCATGCTATCGTAAATGGCGTTCAAGGGCTTTTATAACCCTAGCCACCTCCGCGTCGAATTGATGGTCATGTTCGGTCAGAGCTATATCATCCGGTCAAAGCTATTAGGAGAGGATATGAAAACTTACGCACACTTGAGGGGGAAGACTGACTTTTTTGTAGGTGATGAGTATATGAAAACCCTTGAGTTGCAAGTGAGTTTTTGCTATTTTCTCAAGAAAAAAACTAGTTGGATTATTGCCATGACGAAAAATTTCGCTTAACAATTTGGCCTAGTAACGCAAGCGGGTTGTGTGTGAAGTTCGTTCCCCTCACGAAAGGCCATGCGCGTTATCTGCAGCTATCAGCTTTCCGAAACAGGGGAAGGCCGGATGCGCATCCCAATTCCGTCACATCATGCGGTTTAAGCCCCGCAGCGCATGGCTGCCATCCTATGATGGCTGCTTCTTCTTAGAAACCTCGTCTCCTACCTGCGGTCAGTCTCAGAAAACCGTATATATATATACACACACACTAGAAGACACGACACAGAAGACACGCTCCGTCTGAGCGATCAACCAAGCGCATGCACCGCCCCCCTGCCTTTGTTGCTCCCCTCCCCTGCCCCTGAGAAATCGCTAATGATAGTGTACTGCTTGTAGGCCGGAACAGGCGCCCAGCACGAGACAAACACAGAAGCACAAGCCCCAGGCGTGCAAGGCTGCAAGCCCGGTTCTCAAGCCAAGCAACAAGCAGCGCACGAGTCGAATGCCGTGGCGTTCCGGCGCTAACTGCTGCTGCTTTCTCTACTAACAATACTAAACCGCGAGCACACTTGTTACTACTCCGTGGGACTAGTTTGTGTTTTTTTAGCTGCCTCCTCCTCGCGCCGTATATAAGCGGCTCGGTAGCTGGGCGACTGGTGGTGCGGGATTTGGGCTGGGTGGAGGCTTGGGCAGGCTATATGAGCTTTCTCGTCAGCAGGATCGGCACCGTCGTCCGCTCACCGATGGCGGTCGTCAGGGACGCGCCCCG
>LAPY01000586.1:34667-47665 GCA_000970635.1 Eragrostis tef
TCCGGCGGAAAGCAGCCGCCGGCGGCGGCGGCGACGGTGCCTTGGCGCAGGGCCGAGACGGCCTCCGGCTCCAACGCGTCGAACGTGTTCACCAGGATGCCCGCGGCGCCCACGAGGCCGCGGCCGTTCGCCACGAACTGCTGCGTGAAGAGGTGCTTCGGGTCGTGCAGCGCCTGCTGGGCACGCGGTACACGCCGGGGATGTCCACGTCGCCGATGCCCTTCTCGCCGCCGGCGGAATTGGCGTCGAGGTAGGACGGGAAGTATGCGCAGAACGAGAGCATGGCGGCGGAGGCGGTGAAGAGGACGTAGCACGGGACGCGGCGCTCCCTGGCGACGGGCAGGACGACGGAGGACAGCGCGATGTCGGTGACGAGCGCGGACGCGGACGCGCCGGCGAGGAGCGGGCCGAGAAGCAGCGGCGCCGACCGGCGCATGGACTCGAACCGGAGGAAGAAGGGGTCGGCGCCGGGGAACGCGGACTCGTCGAACGGGGCCAGCGCGAAGTCCAGGCGCCGGACGGCTGGGTGCGCCGCGAAGAGGCCCTCCAGGTGCCTCGACTCGGCCGCGGAGACGGTGGGGAGCACCGTGGCCATGGACACGTCGCAGCCGTGCGCCGAGGAGGAGAGCGCCACCGCCAGGCGCCCGAACGGGACCAGGTGGCCCATGCCGGCGCTCGGGAGGAGGACCACGTGCGGCCTGGCGCCCGCGTTCTCGCCAGGCGTCGGCATTGCGTCCGGCGAGGTACGGTGGGTTGAGTGAGTGGTAGTTGAGCTTGCTGTGACGTTGGGATGTGGTAGCGACGGGTTGCTAATAAGTGGGACAACTCGCAATCTCCACCGCAGGATACAACCACCACGGCCGGCAGCTCAGTTGTCCTTCTCCCAGCCGCTTATTCTTGTTCTATCTGAATCTACAGAATTAGGCGCGTCTTCTGTGCTGTACTGTGTACTTGATGTATTTTCCTCACTCTGCTCTGAAACGGTGCTTTCCAGCTGCTTTGTTGTAGTACCTCAAAACTTCGATGTCAAATTCGAGACACCAAACATCATAGTGAAGCAAGTAGTATGAAACAGAATCAGCTATCCGCATTCGCAAGTAAGAAATACAGGCGGAGCTGGAGCATGTACTTCAATTTTCCACTAATGAGTCACAAGTTTAGCAATTTTTCAGTTACACAAGAACACACATATTCATTTTCGTCAAAAAAAAAAGAACACATTCATTGAGGTACAGAAATAACATACATTCGATTGTTGTACACACCTCCAAGCACGAACAGAAGCATGGACCAATTAAAAATAAAAGGGAAAATCAACAGCATGCTTCGCTCTTCACTGGAATGCAAATACAAATGGATGAGCAGTTCACAGGACACGATATACGTGCCGTTTAACTTAACTAAGTGATGATGTTTCTTGAGAAACAAGGGATCGTTCCATGAGAATGTATCGGAGCAAGGTTAAATGACCCATCATGGAAGAGATATTGGCTTCTACATTTGCTTCAGCTTCAGTATGCATGTGTTTGTAGGATCAATTATTCCAAATGCTGAAAGCACAGAATTACTGATCAGAGGAGAGTGGCGTTGCTGAAGAAAATAAGCTGATGACACAATGAAGGGGAGAAAGGGCTTACCTGTGCAGATTGTCGAGGAGGGTGGCGTCATCAGCACCCAGAGATCAAGATTGTGAGCTCTCTCCTAGCTCGGAGAGGGACTCCACAGCTTCCACCGGAACAATTTTTTTGACGCTCCCCATCTCAAGGACAGGGTGATTGGGGTGTGCATCCACTTCCTCTCCCAGCATATCTGCATTCGCCAATCCACCTCCCACTATTGAAACCGTCCTGAGATTAGTAAGGTACTTGATACCATTGAGCCTCAAAATCAAGCTGCAGTATTCAATTTCTATGCTTTCCAAGTGAGGTGAGGTGCCCTCCTCGTATGCTAGTTCCCTCAGTTCCTCCAGTTTGCAAATCCGAAATGCCCTTAGTTTTGGAAATGCATGGCTGCGGAACACTAGTTTTTCTGCATTGTACACTCTATTAAGATGGAGTAGCACCAGGTTGGGTAGTTCTGCCAATGCTTCCACTTCATTTATACGGCAAAATGATAACTTAATTTTCACCAAATTCACAGACTGGCCAACCCATGCAGGTAGCTTTTCAAGATGCCCAACTATTGTTAGACTTTGAATGGAGGGGAAAGGTGTAGCGTTACCGCTATTCGCAGGATCGAGTCGGTACGTGTGCGCGGCGAAGAGGGCCTCCAGGTGCCGCGACTCGGCCGCGGACACGGTCGGGAGCACCGTCGCCACGGAGACGTCGCAGCCGTGCGCCGAGGAGGAGAGCGCCACCGCCAGGCGCCCGAACGGGACCAGGTGGCCCATGCCGGCGCTCGGGAGCAGGACCACGTGCGGCCGGGCGCCCGCGTTCTCGCCGGGGGTCGGCATTGCGTCCGGCGAGGTACGGGTTGAGTGGTAGTTGCGCTGGCTGGCTGTGATGTCGGGTACCTGCGGGTCGCTAATAAGTGGGACAACTCGCAATCTCCACCGCAGGATACAACCACCACGGCAGGGCAGCTCAGTTGTCCTTCTCCCAGCCGCTTGTCGCTGTTTCATCTGAATCTACAGAGTTAGGTTCTGTGTTGTGCTACTGTGTACTTGATGTATTTTTCTCACAGTGCTCTGAAAAGGCGCTTTCCGGCTGCGTTGTTGTAGTACATCAAGCTTCTGATTCGAAAATTCGAGACACCAAACATCACAGTGAAGCCAGTATGAAACAGAGAATCCACCAACGTCCTCCAGAGGAAGGAATCAGCTAGCTGAATTCGAGACACCAAACATCACAGTGAGCGGGAGCATGTGTTTCCATTTTCCACTAATTAGTCACAAGTTTAGCAGTTTTTCAGTTACACCAGAACACACATTCATATAAGTACATAAATAACATGCATTCGATTGTTTGTTGCACACAAGTCCAAGCACTAACAGAAATGTGGACCACTGAAAAATAAAAAAGGGAAAATCAACAGCAAGCTTCACTCTTCACTTACACAAGCAGACAGAAGAAATATTTTGACCAAAGCTGACAACCGGATGCACTGGAATGCAAATACAGATGGATGGAGCAGTTCACAGGACACGAGATACGTAGTGCAGTTTGACTTAACCAAGTGATGAAGTTTCTGAGGAAACAAGGGATTGCTCCATGAGAATTTATCGGAGCAAGGTTAAATGACCAATCATGGAAGAGGAGGGTGAGATTGGCTTCTACCTTTGTTTCAGCCTCAGCATGTGTTTGTAGGATCATTTATTCCTAATGCTGCAGTTAAAAAAGCACAGGATGACTGATCAGAGTGAGAGTGACATTTCTGAAGAAAAAGCACAGGATGACACAATGGAGGGGGAGAAAGGGGCTTATACCTGTGGTAGATTGTCGAGGAGGGTGCTTTCATCGGCACCTAGAGATCAAGATTGTGAGTTATCTCCTAGCTCGGAGAGGGAATCTTCCACCGGAACAAATATTGGGACGCGATCAATATTGAGACGCTATCAAGAGGACGGGGTGATTGTGGTGGGCGTCCACTTCCTCTCGCAGCATATCTGCATTCGCCAATCCACCTCCCACTATTGAAACCTCCCTGAGATTAGCAAGGTACTTGATACCATTGAGCCTTGGAGTCCATCTGGGGTGTACAATTTGTATGCTTTCCAAGTGAGGCGAGGTACCCTCCTCGTATGCCAGCTCCCTCAGTTCATCCGGATGGACAAGCGAAAATTTCCTTAGCTTTGGAAATTCATGCCTTCGGAACACTAGTTTCTGTGCACTACATGATCCCACATCAAGATGGAGGAGCACCAGGTTGGGCAGTTCTGCCAAGGCATTCACTTCCTTTATACGACAAAACCTTAACTTTTACCAAATTTACAGACTGGCCAACCCATACAGGTAACTTTCCAAGATGCCCATTTAATGTTAGGCTTTCAAGGGAGGGGAGATGTAAGGAATCAGAAAATAAAATGTCCATAATCCTACTGCCCCCATCACTATCAACACGTAAAGAACGGAGAGAGGGTAGCTTCCCGAGAGCCATAGAGAATACCTTGCATTTACTCTTCAGTGTCCCTTCTACAGCCTGCACCACTAGCTTCTTCAGCTGAGGTAGTTCTCCTAGCTCTTTTATAGCTTTGCTACTGCTTCGTTTAATGTCAACTTCCTCTAATACTTGTAATTCTTGTAACTTTCCAATTCCTTTTAGCACCCTCATTCCCTTTGAAGTAATTGTAAGAGAAGGATTAAAAGCACATCCATAATCATTAATGCAGCAAATCTTGAATGTCTCAGTAGTCAAGCACTCTATACAATCCAGTCCTCTTATGTCGCAGTTGTATGTATGGGAGAATCTTCCGCAACTAAGGTTTCTAAGATTTTGAAGTTTGGTTATTTCTGTTGTCTCGACAGGAGGAAATCCCAGGTGAAGAGTCTGCAAGCTTTGTAGGGCTCCTATAGGTCTTAAAAAGGTATAACTTGTTTGTCGAAATGAGGGCAAATGCAAGTACTTCAAGTGGATCAACAATCCTATGGCTCTAATATATTTGTTCCTTAACAAAATGGGAAATTCAGCATATTGAAGATCCAACACCCTCAACATCTTCAATCTTGATAAACGTAGTGGGATTACTTGAGTAAAATCATTGAACAAAGTAAATGATCGAACACCAGATAAGACCAATCTTGTTCAATTTCTTCTGATCAAAGCATGATATATGTCGTATGGTATGTTCTGTTGCATTGGTGATACTTGTATGCTCATCAACTAAAAAGACATGGTTCTCCTCTCTAGATATTAACACCGCAATATCATGCACGATATCATAAACCCTGCAGCTCTTCACATTTCCAATGATACCTAACTTAGATGGTTGAATCAAACTTCGGCTGATTAGTTCATAGATATAACTCTCAGCAACTTCTTCGAGTGTCCTCCGAGAAATACCAATTCTTATTACAAATCCCTCAGCTATCCACCTGTTTACAAGGTGTTTCATCTTGATTTCGTGATCTTCTGGAAACAAACTAAGGTAGAGAAAACAAGGTTTGATATGAGATGGCAGATGGTTGTAGCTCAGAGTCACCACTTGCCTCAGAGCTTCAACGCTTGGATCGCTGCTTGCAAGTTCCTCTGGTAGTTGGTCACGCAGAGTCTTCCACTCATTTATACCTTTATTAGCTAGGAGACCTCCTATTGTTAAAATAGCTAGTGGTACGCCTCCACATTTTTTTAATATTTCATCTACTAGCTTATCTTCTTCTGGGCCATTCTCTTGAGAGAATACTTGCGGATCCTTAGTTTGATGTATCTTTTTCAGGAGAAGTTCTTTAGAATGTTCTTTTTCTAGGTGTTTAAGGTAGTATATGTGGTCGGGGTACTGGGAAGAACACACTTTAGCAACATCAGCATTCCGTGTAGTCACCACTACACAACAGTTTCCACTGCTATATTCTGGGAAAGCAAATTGTATGGAGTTCCATGCTTCAATGGTCCATAAATCATCAAGAACAACAAAATACCTTCTCCCATTGAGCTGTTCTCTAAGGTGCTCGTTGAAATCTTGTACCTGCAAAGTCATCCCTGAATGTTTCTTCATCAGATCATCCATCGACTTTGCCCCCAGAAGTTGCTTGATGAGATTCTTGAGGAGATATGTGTGGTTGAAGGATTGTGACACAGTAATCCAAGCACGATTAACAAATCTGCTATGCAGCTCATTGCTATCATATACCATTTTGGTAAGTGTTATCTTGCCAAGACCACCCATGCCGACCACTGAAACCACATTCCGGCCGTCGGTCTTTCTGGATATCATGTTCAGGAGGTCAGACTTTGGCTTCTCAAAGCCAACAAGCTGGGCTTCTTTCGTATATAGAGCAGCAAAATTTCGGGTCGCCTGAAAATCTCCTTTCACATTATCAGAAACTGTGAGTCTGTGCTGGATCAATTTGTACCTCTCTCTCCTTTGGTTGAGCCCTTGGATCCTTTGTTTGATTGTCCGTATCTGTATGGCAATACGATGGCGTGCTCCTAGACTGAGACATTGCTGCAACATGCTTCGATGCTTGATCAAGACCAGAAACTCCTCGAATCAATCTTCAGTGTCATATGACAAGTCACGGATTAACTCCAGATAGGCCTTCAACACCTCGGTGTTTCCCTCAGCAACACTGGTTGTCCTAAGGAAAGCACTCATCATCTTCAGCTCGTCGTTGATGAACCTAGACACAACATAAGCACTCCCATTCTTACTTGCTAGCTGGTTGGGTCAACTAAGCACCCATGAAATTGATTGTTTTTTGAAAAAAGATGCCAAAAGCATCTTATACGTGACTTATATTAAAGAAAACATGACTCGGTACAGAGAAGACAAAGACAAAAAAGAAAATTACAACCAAATTTGACAGAGTAGCACTAGCCTTTTTTTTCCCCTGATTAGTCAACAGAAACATGGGAGAACAGTTCAATGCATAGTGCCCGTTGGAAATTTGTTTATTGCAAAGTGACTCTTATCTGTTTTTAGCATTCGAAACATCATATTTTTGTATCTATCAGGTGTGCAATTCCATGAATTTGGCCCGCGCTGTTATTAATAAACAGGGGGAAATGAAGAAATTGTTTTAATCAAAACCATTATGATAAGGTGAGGTAAGTACTGAAAATTCCCAATGCAAACTCCTTGTGAAAACATCTCTTACAACCTACAACGTATCTATAACATGTGCCCTAGCTTATGCGTAAAATGAAAATACCAATGACGCACAGTGGTCTCCCGAAAAAGAAATCAACAGAACAGTCAGTGTTGTATTGCTTTCTTGTGTTGGCCATGGACCGATGTGCTTACCAGATGTCGTCCTGGACCCCAAGCAGCAGGCCGACCTCCTCCTTCGCAGCCGACGACACAGCGCTGAGTGCACTGCCGACCAGCGTCGTGGCCATGCCCAGCGCGGTCTCCGCCATGGCACCGTCCTCCCGATCCTCCTTCCTCTGTATCTGCTTGTGGCGTATGTCTACGAGGTGATCGATGCAAGCATGGTTGCAGCGGAGCAAGTGAGACGAGTTTACAAGTACGCACGTGTGAGTTACAAATTTTCGACGCTCCCGTCTCCTTTGCTCACTCTTGAAGCAAAGTTAACACCGCCCCTTATTCCACTTTGCCCTCGCTAAGCATTCTTTGGGTGTCCTAATCCATCATCACTGCAAGATGCTTAAGCTAAGCATTGATTCTCTCTTGTTAATCTCGAGACATTCTTGGATTCTGATCTTGGGTTGCGGGGTGCGGGCATGTCAACAAGATACCCCCCTTCTTTAGCGATTTTTACTTGGAAAAGTTGGTCTCCAGCAGCAAGCAAGACGGATCTTGCAATGGGCACACGGGAACCTCGTGGTAAGCGCGAAGCCATACTGAAAATTTGTTTTATTGCTGTATTTCCGTGGTGCAGCTGTTCTACAAGTGAATTGCAAAAATATAAACTTGGGCCAATTACTTGCATGCCATTGCAAATATCATCAATCCCAGATCCGATAGACGATAGTACGTGCCATTGGATTGCAAAATCAATCCCGTTTATGCCATCCACGTCATTTTCAACGTCACTTTTTTTTCCCTTCCAAATTGACCATAATGCGCTCATCTTCAAGCTCGAGTCCGCTCCGACGGTCGCTGTTGTGATCTTCCACCAGAAGCTTCGTACGGCATGGTGCGCCGCGGCGGCGGGGGACTCGCCCGGCGTGGATGTGGCGTCGGCAGCGGCCACGAGCTTCGCGGTCACAGCTGGGGCACATATGCACGTGCCACGTCGCGTGCGGGGGTGACTGGTGAGCGGCTGCGGGTGCCGCCGGGCTCCTCTTCACGAGCCCCCGTGCCGGCGTTGGCACCGAGGACGCCGCCGGGTACGGGTCTTTCTTCGACTTCCAGTCTTCGCTGGTTGACCTGCCGGTCGTCGTCTCCACCACGCGCGCTCTGCTCATCCTCTCTGATCAGTTCGCGTCCGGCCGACACATTCTCTCCTCCTGCATCTTCGATTCGGACTCAACTAGGCCCAGCGTACTCGTGGGCACGGTTTGCGAAAACCGGTCAAACGGTCCGATCCGGTTCGATTGGTTGGCCGGTTTTCGTCATTTGAATTTTGGAAAATTTGAAAATTCAGAACACCGGTTCGAGAGGTTCGGTCGATTTTCCAAACCCTGCTGCTTGTGGGTGGCCGTGAGATCGAGCTTACACGGAGGGGAGCAAGAAAGGAAGTATGGCCACGAACTGCTCGCACTCAAGATTGGTAAAAGAATGAATATAATTCATGAAAGAATTATATATCTCAAGAGATGAATACACACAGTAATATAATACTTTGGCTCGCGTATGTTCATTCTGTAGTATGTCAGTCTGGAATGGTGGTGATCTTAGATGGTGAAATTTGCCGTTCTTCAATGTTTTGTGTCTCCCATGCATTGATAGTGTTGGCGTTGTTTGGGTTGAGGTTGCTTATGTAATATGCTTTGATATCAATAAAATTCACTTTTCACAAAAAAAAAGAGTAATACACCTTAGCTCTCATCATCATGAGAAAGCAAGTATGAATACAAGGAAGAGAGGATGTGATGTCCGTGCTTTGGGCCGGTCGTCGGAGCATGTAGTTTGGTTCCAGAAACTCCTATATGGCCGTGTATATGGGCCGTTAGAGGCCGATGATTGATGATACAGAAAAACCATGCTCAAGGAGACGGGAGACCAGCAAAAGAGACACACGTGATGGAGCAGCAGCCCAAGGAGCAGCTAATTTGAAGCAGGCCGAGGCGCAAGCAGACATGCACACCGACTGAACGGACATGAGGCAGCCCACAACACAAAAGGCCGCCGCAGAGAAGAATTGGGACTTTTTTTTAATAATAATCGAATTTTTTAAATAATTTTTATTACTAACCTTTCGTTTTTAGAATTGGTAAAACTAGTCTGCCTGTCGCCTTCTCCTTGGGCGATTAGGATTTATCTCCTTTTAGCTGGACGATTAGAAGCTTGTCGCCTATCTGGTGAGCGATAGGAGGACAGCATTGCGCCTTGGGTCTCACAAAAGCTGCCACGAGGGCTTGTCGCCCGCCCATCAGGCGACGGAGTGCTCCAGTCGCCCCTGCAGTGGGCGATAGGTACAAAACTTTGGTTATGAGGCCCACCTGTGTTTAGCTCTCCATATTTGATTTTTTTTTCTCTACATGGTACATTCCCACACGCTACAGAACATCATTCGAAGTGGGGACCGCATGTACTTTTATTGTTCAAATAACTACGAACACTATAGCGACTGCAGAAACACTGTAACTGCTGCAAAACAGCCAGGCGAACAAGGTCGTTGTTATATTCAATGCAATCTACATTGGACGTAGGCTTATTATCTGCCAGAGGCTCAAATTAGTATAAACCCTCTATGTGTCTTAGATCGATCTCGGGCAACTTGAGGCACCCACAATCCAAATATTTGCCGATCAATAATGCATTTTACATATGTGCAAAAAAATCTAGTACATTCGGAGGCACTGTGATTTTTGTATGTGCTGTCCAAAGCAAGTACACAAGCCTAAATATTATTTAAAAATAGTTTTATCACGGTTAAAAATTGCAGAACAGTTCTAGGAGTATTGTTTTTCTTGCTTCTTAAACATTTCTTTTTGCAACTCATAGGGATCATATACATGAAATATTTTGTGAACAAATTTGAGCAGTGAAAATAGGATCGTGTGCACATAACATGCCAGAACAGCGAGCCACAGTTTATGTGGCTTAACGGGAACATATGCCTGGCTCCTTGTGCAGAGTGCCAAAGGGCGTTGCCAGCCTTGTCGTCCGTCCTTTGGGCGATTGGACCGCACCAAAAACCTTGTCGCCCGGTGGACAAGCAGCAGGTCCTTGTCGCCCTCTGCTTGGGCGATGGATTCCTTGTCGCCTGGTGGTTTGGCGACTTGTTTTCCTGACTCAGCATATCGCCCCATAGGCAGGCGATAAGAACTAATCGCCCACCTGTAGGGCGATTAGGTGACTACTTCTACAAATTTCGAAAACGTGCGGTTATTAATAAAAATATTTTTTAAAAATCAATTAAAAATAAAATTTGAAGAATTGCACAACGAACGACTCCTGCGCTGCCCACGTCAAGAAAAACGCTGTGGGAGCTCTAATCTCCCACAGTTCAAGACTAGTATATCATATGCTTGTGAATTATGATGCGCGGGGTGCAATATATGCTTGTGAATTATGATGCGCATTAAGGACAACTGAAACTCTTTAGTTTGATTAGTGAATGAGAAATAATTCGATCTTGTAGCTAGGTGCTTCCACCTTATAAGTTATTTTGCTCATCAATATGACAAAAGTATGGTTCCAACGTAACATACATATATAATAAAAAAAACAAGATTATTGTGTTATGAAAATACATTCACCCTCACAAGCTTTGAATTTCAACTTGGTTGGCTGCAACTTGTGTCATACCTAGCTATAAAGGGTTGAAAGTTGTGCAAGAGGGAATAACAAAAGGTGCAAAAGGAAAAAAGGACACTCCAACACAAAATATTGCTTCATTGGATGAAATCCAAACTTCATTTTCTACCTTTTTGTTTCTTTTACTTTTGCAATGTTGTCATGTGCATCATTAGCTCCTTTTTCAGGTTTCATAGATCCTCAAAGGACAATGAAGGAAACTTTGGATGAGGACTTTATTATTGTTACCATGATACACCATTTATTAATTTTATAATTTTATTCTGCAAAGCATTTCTGAGAGAGAATATGAGGGAATGAATGCTCATTTCGATCTTTTCAAACAACTGATGCATTTATATATATAATTATAGTCACTGAAAGGTATATTCTATGGCCGGCTATATAATACTCAAGTGGCCACATAATAAGCTAATTTTTTAGACAAATTTATGAAAGATTTATGACAACATTTACGAAATTTTACGAGATCATGTCATAGGACACGTATGGGATCCGTGTAGTAAATCACGTGTCGAATTATCGTAAATCACTATACTTAAACTGTCATAAGTTATGAGAACACCGTACACTGTTCTGTGGATGGCTACATAACAGGAAGTATAGTCACTGATAAACTAAAAGTAACATATTACAGACTAAACTCCAGTTATTACTACTTAGTCGGAGTTGTAGGAAAATATGTATATTGTCTATGAGCAAACACGTGATGATTTGTGTTCAAAGAAAAAGAAACTTCATGCAAACAATGGGTCGTCGCGGAGAGGGTGCCATCCAATGGGCGCATACCAGGTGGAAACCTGTCAAATGTTGCAAACTTGCAAACTCCACCATGGACCGTCCGATTCTGTTCCAATGCACCAGATGGAGGCGGAACCCACTCAAACCGCATATTTTTCGGAAAGCCCCCCGCCAGTTGACATACACTTTTCGAAAGGTCCCCTGTAGGTTCGACTGGTTCTACTCCAGCTCACGTCTTCCTGTATATTCCCCTTTCGTCTTCCGCAGATTTCCCAATTCAATTCGTGATGCGCATACACGAGAGCAGGAGTATGCACGAGCCAATCGTCTCTTGCACTTCTTCCCTTTCATGCAGCCGTGATTAACCTAGGACTACACGCACATGCAAAACAACCTCGCCCCAGCAACAATTTTCTCGATTCTAACCGCAAGTGAATTGATTAAGCCTTGGATTCACTCAATCTCCGCTGGGGCGAGGTTCTGACAGGAGCAGGTGAATTCGTGCTTAATCTCCGCACAGCTTCTCAGATCTTGCGACTATGGAGTTCACATTTGCAGGCATTATTCCAAGATGATTCACAAACAGATCGAGAATTATGACGAGTTACCGAGCCGCTGATTTTGATGAGCGAATGAGCTCTCTGCCATGACGTGATGTTTGCCTGGCTCTTTTTGATCTATTTTTTGGGATTGTATCAATTGCTACCCGCCGCGAGCCGGACAGCGAGGCCGACTACGAGCTCGGCTCATGCCGTGTGGTGACAAGGTGCCCGAGGGTCGTGGCGATGAAATCAACGCGGGGGAGAGCTCCAGGCCACGGCGAGCTCTAGACGCATGTCGTGGCATGTTCCTTTCCTTTAGCACTAAACTTTAGAGGCCTCTAAATAAAGAGAATCTAGTTCTAAATAAAATCTAATGACAAAACCTTTTTACAGATGGATACATCTTTACGAGACGACTCTAAAGAGCTTAATTAATCTATGGTTTGCTACAGTAATGCTACAGTAATCATCGCCTAATTACAGCTTAACTACCCTCGTTAGATTCGTCTCGCGAATTAGACCAGGGGTTCTGCAGTTAGTTTTGTAATTAAACTTTATTTAATACTCTTAGATGACAAGATTCTTTTTTTTAGATCCTTTTAAATTTTAGACTACTGTGAAACGAATACTGCCTAAACATCCCTTGCCACTGGAGGCCTAACCCTGTTGTAGCATTGATTTGAGAAAATGAGATGGTGTTGACAGTCGTCGATGCAGTTTTCAGAGTCTCCGGTGCATTGCCGTCCGCTCCATTTTTTCCACACCAAAGTCGTCCCCCGCAGTCTTCCACACTCGCCGTGCACGCCGGTTCTTGACTTGCATCCAGTCAAGTCGTCTCAGCTGGTCAGTCGAACCAGGGGGTGGGCCGCAGCGATGACGCAATTATTTCTCGCGCGTCCCTGTCACTCAATCTGGCACGTCCGTCCGGTCCACAAACGCATCGGAGCCGTCGACCCGTTCCACGCGGTATTCCGCGGCGCCCCCGCGCCATTATATACTAGCAGCTCTGTTCTCTGCTCCACCCACCCACCTTCGCCGTCGTCTCTGAATTGACGGCCATGGCGTCAGCTGCGACCACGCCGGGCAGGTGTGTCCTCTTCCTCGCCTCCCTCGTCGCGCTGCTCCTCTTGTTCGTCACCGCCGTCGAGTGCTACGACGGCGGGTGCCCTGCC
>LAPY01000586.1:55598-71105 GCA_000970635.1 Eragrostis tef
TTTTTTGCCCCCCCCCCCCCCCCCCTTTCGCAAAGAACATTGTCTGGTTCAGGGAACAAAATTTCGTTCTACCGGTCCCTTCCGGTGTTTGGTGTTACCGGCTGGTTGTGGTTGGCTTTAGATTGGTTTTCAATTTTTGATTAAAGTTCATTTAATTTTTTTTTAAAAAAACAGACCAAACCCGGCCGATTTTTACCAATTTTTTGCGATTTTCGTTATATCATCTTTGACCGGTAAATCTTTTGTACCCAAATTTAAAATACTTGTATGGTCTGTATACCACCTGCTTCTTGACACTAATTGGGCCCAGAGCCTCGTTTTGTTTTTTTGCAAATAGGGCCCAGAGCCTCCTTTGTATAGCACCTGACTCCTGAAACTAATTTAATTTACAGAACATAATTATAGATTTAATTTTGTATATACACATGGGACATACACTTGATTACAAATACGAGGGATCATAAATAATGACGTACGAGGGAAAGAGCATGTAACCTAGTGGTTATAAGAGCCTCAGTAACACCTCAAGTTCTAAGTTCGGCAAATTTTCTAGAATTTAACGACATTATATTTTCAGTGGCCGGTGACGCGCCAAAAGTTTTATTCGCACAGATCTTTTGAAGCGAACTGGGCTCAATCACATTAAGCACCTCCATTACTATTTAATTTGCAAGACTGTCCTTTAGTGCAAACTTTTTAAAAAGAACTTGTGAAGCGCAAGATATCCACTTGATAAATTTGTACAATACAAACAGTTGCAGTGACTCAAGTTACATCGAGGGCAGTCGTAAAATCTGAGAGGCCTCCAGAACACTCGGCAAGTTGAACTGGAGCAATCGGTAGCAGAGTTACGTGTTATAGCGCTGGATGACTCGCGTATTAGCACTGAATGAGCCTCGGTTGTTTGAATATTTCGGCATCTCCGACCTGCTCGTAACAGAGAGCATCCTAATCAATTGATCAGGCAACTAGCGCCGAAGAAAAAAGAGTTGATGCTTTGAGAACTCACCTGTCGCTACCGTGATGGGTTTGCGAGCCAGCTCGGTTGGTGATCATGTTCGCTTCCCATGTACATTGGATCCTCCGTCCTCCGACGTCACCCAGGTCATGTAGTTTCGGTCCTTGCAGTCACAGCACGGGTTGATTGTTTTTTTCACATCTGTACAGCAAACAGAAAGTAATCAATTAACGACACATCAACTGAATACAGTTGAATTTGGAAGAGGGAAAACAGCTGTAGGTTGCATATAAGACTGGAAGATAATTCCGTAAGAACTCAAAAGAAAGAAAAAGTACGTGCTCAAGATTAATTCCATCTATACACACCTGCAGCCATTCCGGCGCAACGCATGTTACCAAGCATTTTGATAAACATTTAGCCAAATAGTAATAGTAAACAGTACGAGTGTTATTCTTAGGCATCCTAATCACACCTGACACTTGCAGATCACAAATAGCAGCTGAGTATTCCATAATCAAATAAGAAATCAAGCTGCCAACAGAAAGACTTCTACTGCTCGCACCAAACAGAGAAATAAATTAGATAGAAAAACGGACACGGGCAGATAAGCTTCATTGAGCTATACCTGCGATCGGAGCAGGAGGTGGACATGCAGGGTGGAACTTAATCTAGGCATTGTCCGGTTCGAGCGGCAGCCGTGGAAGAAGAAAGCACGCGCTGAACATATTCCTTCTGGGTTTAACGGAAGACAAAAGAGACGTGAATTTTCAGTGAGCCGAAGACATCGCATTTTGCTACTAGTTCTTCTAAAGAAGGGTGTTGCTACGCCGCAGGACTGACCAGTTGCTTGTAAAGATGGTGTAACAGGGACCACTTTGCAAATCACGAACTGCTACTGAGCATCCTAATCAAACAACAAATCAAACTACTACTGCTCCCAGCACTGGGGAAACTAATTTTAGCTGTACCTGCACCGGGAGGCCAGAGCAAGAGGCGGACAACTCGATCTTGTGGCAGCAGATGTGGACCGGTGACCGTCGAGGTGAAGAAGCACGCATCCAGCATAAGACATCTCAGTTGATGCAGAAGATTTGGGCCGGCGATCGTCGAGGTTACCTGAAAGACAAAAAGAGACGTGAACTGTGAGTAAGCACAAGACAAGACGTCACAATTTGGTGACTACTTGTCGGACCCGCACACCTGACTGCTCTTTAGAATCTCAAGACTTACCTCACAGACCAACACAAGTCTTTTCGGCGCACTTTGTCCGCATTTGTGCGCTTCATGTCAAGCACGTTTAACTTCGAAGTTCTTTTGAGAGGAGTCTCTGAAAAAGAAGTTGCAACTTCTTTGTATGAGTATTCTATCAATCCTATTAAGGGCATGTTTGTTTGGGCTGGAGCTTTTGAGCTTTTAGAAAAGCTGGCTGTTTGAGTAGCTGAAAAACTGTCTATTAAATTTTTAATATTGACTTTTGTAATATATATTAAGCTTCTCAGGATGCTAAATTTCATCAGAAGTCAGCTTTTCAGCACTTCAAAAGCCAAATCAGAAGTTTGCTGTTTGTTTCAGCTTTTCAGCTAGCCAGTTTTTTAGCTGGAAAAGCCAGCTGAAAAGGTGAAACAAACATAGCCTAAGCCTTGGGCCAGGATGTCACACTAATGTTTTATAAATGCTTTATAAAGAAGAAGAGAAGTGTTCCCCCGCAGGGCTTTATTTTCCGGGCAATTGCTCCCCCCACAGGACTGACCTTCGCTTGCCGTCAGCCTGATGACTTGAGAGCTTTCCTCAGCGTGGTCAGGAAGGGATTCCATTGTTTCGGAAGATTCTTCAGGTCCTTTGACAGGGTCATGTGCGCTAGGAAACATACGTGTCATATGCGCTAGAAAACAGGGTCGGGGTCATAACGTGCGCAGTCTCCTCTATTATACACTTGATGCAAACAGAATGCCATCACCGTAACTAGGCCAATTGAAATGCGAATTGGAATAAGAAACTATCACTAATATAATCAGACCAAATAAAAAAATAAAGAGTTTTTTTCTAATATACCTGGTATACGAAGGTGATAATCGGAGCGAAAGACCAAGCTCAGCAGCAGCCACGTGCAGGGAGAGTCAGGGTACACAGGTACATACATGCACGCGCCATTGACTAGAAACGGGTTGGATCTCACTAAGGACCAGGATAAGCATGGATCATATAAGGCGCGTTCGGAGTTTTAGAAGGACAAGTTTAGAAGGGTCTAAACAAAAAGAATCTTGTTTTAAACAAAGTTTAATTACAAAACTAACTGCAGAACCCCGATCTAAATCGTAAGACGAATCTAATGAGGGTAGTTAAGCCATAATTAGACGATGGTTACTGTAGCAAAACATAGCTTAATTAGGCTCATTAGATTCGTCTCGCAAAGATGTACTCATCTGTAAAAAGGTTTTGTCATTAAATTCTATTTAGTACTCTTAAATAACAAGATTCTCTTTAGTGCTAAAATTTAGAGGGGTCTAATTTTTGTAACCGAACGCGCCCACAAGTTGATAATTAACTAGAGCAGAAGAAACGAGAAAGCTGCAACAATGAAGCAGGACCGACCTGTATAAAAAGGTGAGCGGCAGGCCGAGATGAGTAGCAGTGGCGTGCAGGGAGGGCCAAGACACAGACACGCAGGCATTCCTTCAACTAGAAATGGCCTGGATTTCACTGGAGACAAAGAAGACAATTGTAAGCTTAACTTGGGGTAAAGCAAAAGAGAGCTGCAGCCATGAAGCGGCACTGACCTGTCACTCGTCGGCAGCGTGATTACTGGTGAGATCTCTCCAGTCTGTTCAGGGTGGGACGTTGATGCAGCTTCGACTTGCACCACTGATCCTTCGACATCTTCGACTCCCAGCTGGTCACTTGCTGAATTCCTATGCACGTTTAGCACTGGACGGTTGGGGTGTGCATTCACTTCCTCTTTCAGTCTATCAAGCCTCGCCACCTCACATTCATACAGCTGAATCTCCTTGAGCCTACGAAGGTGCTGGATACCAATAATACCCGAGGCAAACGAGCAACTTCCAATATATATACTTTCCAACTGGGGTGAGGCACCCTCCTCAAATCTAATCTCATTCAATCGGCCTATACTTTCCTTGAAGTGTAAGAAGACGCCTTCTTTGACTTTCCATTCTTTCGGCTGGCCGAGCTCCTCAATCTCAATTTTCCTTAGCTGCAGGAATCTTCTATTTCTGAGCACTAATGTCTCGCCGACATAACTGCGGGAGAAAAGTTGAAGCTGCATAAGCTTGGGCAGCGCCCCAAGTATGTCTATGCTTTTGTCTTCCTTTAGTTGACTGAACTGTAAGTGAATCTTCACCAACTGCGTGAGATTTTTAAACCAATCAGTCATTTCTCCTATATATCCTGTCAACATGAGGCTTCTCAGGTTGGGAGGAGGGGAAGAAGGAGAAGAAGACGACGACACCAGCCATTGAAGTCCTCCACTATCCTTGTGTACACAGGAGTTCACAGAGAGAGAACGAAGGGAAGTAAGCTTCTGAATGGATGCCTTGAGTACGCTGCGTTTTTTCTTGGCAGCCCCTTCTGTCGCCACTTCTAATTTTCTTAACTGGGTAAGTTCTCCAAGCTCTTTAATTGCCTTGCAACTAGTTCTTCTAATATCCACGGAATCTAAAACTTGCAACTCTTTCAAAGTGCTAATTCCTCGTGGCACTCTCACTCCACCAGCCTCACAGCTAGAACATGCAAAATGTAGCTTAGGAATTATATAGGCGTAGTTGCTACGAACACCTGAACATGCTGATTGCATTGCGTCACACAGCATGGCTGGCATACAATATTTTGGTATGTCTCCATCAAAATAAAAACCACTTGGCCATCTACTACCACAGCTGAATCTACGTAGACAATGGAGTTTAGTGAACTCTGCTGGAAGAGATGTAATATAACTGAATCCCACCTCAAAAATTTCTAGGCCTTGCATTTTTCCAATGGACCTCGGAATTGAATATATTTGTGGAGTATAATAAGTACTGACATTCAAATATTTCAAGTGACACAACAACATGATGTTGTTCATATGATTTTGTGTGATTGCCAAATATATGCCCTCCAAATCCAATACTCTCAGCATCCTCAACTGAGGTGAACGAACTAAATGTGAGAGATACATGGGTGCCTCATCAAAAAATGTTAGTGACCGGATATGGCTCCAACGTGTGCTTAATTGTGGAGACTTGTTTCCATGATATGCTACATGACGGAAGTTTCCATCTGCTGTGGTACTTCCATCACCATTGTTCAAATATCCGAAATTTTCCTCTCTAGAAATAGAAACTATGATATCACGCACAATATCATGGACCTGAAAACTCTTAACATTTCCTGTCATGCTCAAACTTGATGGCAAAATCATACTTCGGTTCACTAGCTCGTTAAAGTAACTTTTGCCAACATTGTCAATGGTCTTCCCAGTCATGGGTCTAACTAGACCCTCTGATATCCATCTATCTACCAGACGCCTTCTTTGGATTTCAAAATCTTCAGGAAAAATACTTAGGTACAGAAAGCATGGCTTAAGATGAGAAGGCAAGTGGTTGTAGCTGAGAGTCACCATCTTCCTTAATGCTTGGAGGTTTCGGTTGCTCTCAAGCTCTGAAGGAAGTTCCTTATAAAAGTTTTCCCACTCAGCGATATCTTTGGAGGCAAGGATGCCTCCTATTGTTAGTATAGCTAGCGGTAAACAGCCACACTTCTTTACTATCCGTGTAACTGTTTCCCACAAGTTTTCACCATTTGTTATGTCTTGGTGCTTTTGCATGTCTTTGTGTTCTTTATTTGTCTTTCTTAGTAGCAACTCTATGGCATCATCTATTTTCAGGGGCTCAAGGTGGTATATAAGTGACTCTGAGGTGCACTGCTTAGCTAAGCCCACATCTCGTGTAGTTATTATTACTCTACTACCTTTAGTGTTATTACTAGGAAAAGCTGTATGGTTTATCCATGTCCATGCATCGATGGTCCACAAGTCATCAAGAACAATAAGGTACCTCATCTCCTTAAGCTGTTCTGTCAGGTAGCTGGCGTGCTCCTGTATTCCCTTTCCTTCCAGCATCTTCAATTTATCTTCACCAAAAACTGCACTTATAATTTTCTTGAGCAGTTCAAATTGGTCAAATGACTGTGACACAGTGATCCAAGCACGACATGGGAAATTCTTTGCAATGTCTTCTTTAGCTTCATAGGTCTTCCTGACAAGAGTGGTCTTACCCAAACCTCCCATGCCAACCACACAAATCACCCGATCTTGGCCGTTGTTTGCCTGGACATCTATAAGACGAAGTAGCTTCTTCTTGGGAGTGGCAAAGCCCACAAGGTCAGCTTCATCAATATTCGTACCTGATAGATTGCAAATATCCTCCAACAAGGAATCCATATCATCAGAGGTGTCAGGAAGCTCGTTCCTGATTAAATTATAACGTGTGTTTCTGTTGCTCACTTCTTGGACCCTTGATTTAAGATTCTGAATCTGGCCTGCAATCCGACGGCGATCTTTGAGCTTCATCAGCCATTTTAACGGGCCTTTGCTACCCACATGAACCACAAATTCGTCAAGGCAATCTTCAATGTCATAGGACAGATCTCTTACTTGCTGCACCCACGCCTTCTTATATTATGTCTTTCTTCTCAATAGTTTCAGCCGCCATAAGGAATGCGTGTATCATTCTTAGCTCGTCCTTAATGAACCTGCATGCCAAAAGTTCCAATGAAATTCAACGGTCGAGCATATCTTTAGTATGCTAATGGGCATATAAATTTGTTTGTACGTATTTTGTTTATTTTTCTTAACTGGAAAATTATTACACTTATAGACATAAAAATTAAATAAAGAAATTTGAAAATGTCTTATTATAAGACATAACAATTAAATATAGAAATTTGAAAATGTCTTATTATAATATACTCCCTCCATTTCAAATTAGATGATGTTTTTGACTTTTGGAAATCTCGTTTGACCAACTCGTCTTACTCGAAAAATTTGTGCAAATATCATTTATCTTGTTATGGTTTGTTTTATCATAAAAGATACTTTAAGCATGATTTAATTGTTTTTATATTTGCATAAAATTTTTAAATAAGAGGAGTTGTCAAACGGGATATCCATAAGTCAAAAATGTCATTTAATTTGAAATGGAGGTAGTACGATTCTAAGTGTCAACTTGAGCACACATATTAAAAAATAACAATGTCTTATTTTTTGGGGTGAACCATTCAATGTGCAGATATATCATGTATAAGTTTTGCTTTTGGTTAAATCACCTATTATCACATCTGAGCCATTGCATCATGAAAAGATAATAGTCAAAGTATTCACGTCACGTTGGAGTAGATGCACATGTGAACACGAAAGTAATTTTCTAGGAGTAGCAAGAAATTACTATAATGATCGATATACATTATGAGGTGATATTTTTCCACCCACAAAATACTCAATATCCAGGTAAACAAAAAATCAATTTCTTTATGCTAAGGCGAACCATAACTCAATTGGCTAAGTCCATTGTTGTGGAACAAACCCATTCTGATTTGAGTCTCCAGCTCATCATTAGTGTTAGGCAACATCACTCTCGACAGCGAAGCGATGACTTTGCTATGCTCATGATCAACCGACCTAATCACTCATAGGTGTTCATATGGGTAGGGTGTATGTGTGTGTATTTTGGCAGGAACTGTGTTTCACAAAAGGAAAAAAAAAGTAATGCAAGGCAAAGTCACAATCATCATAGCGCATAATGCACAAATGATCTCCAAACTTTTCTGAATTCTCATCTTGGTCAGTAAACTCTGAAAATACCCTCTATATATTCTTAAACTTGCAAATAGTATCACATGAGGTCGAAACCTTCCTGATTCGCAATGACTTTGTATGTGGCATGAAAATGTGGAAACAGGCACTTGGGATCCAAATGGCTGAATTGGATCGGATAGTGGAACTGGTATGGAGTCAGAGCGGAATTGGGTCAGAGTCGGATTCACATTGTCGGATATTACAATCATCTTAAAACTACATAGAACTTAGGTCGATGTTCATGTTGATCAATGGTTATGGAAACTGGTCCCATCCAGATAGCAGCGCATTTAAATAATCATATCAGTAGTTCATGGTAACTAGTTCCTAACAGCAGCAATAGTAAAAATGGGCAACAAACGAGCCATGGTCTGGTAGCATGCACGTTGTAGAAATAGTTTTAATTTTCTTTTTGAGTGGAAATGGCAGCGCATGGACCATGAGCAATCATGCGCATGCCCTGAGCTTTGCAACTTGTACGTATTTGTATTGTGTTTGGCTGACAAAACTTGTTGGATAATCCTATTTTAAACATGTAGGATAATCCGGATTAAACTCTCGGATAATCCATATCCGTCGGATATTAGTATTAGCATATCCTAACCCACATCCTCACACAAGCGGATTCGTATTAACCATATCTGTCAGGATATCAAAAACCCCTTCCCATGTCCTTAACATTCAGATTCAGATTGGATAATTATCCACACCACTTTCTGTTCCTCCTTCATAAATCGCAACACGCAGGCGGGGCGGACTATGGTACCACATACCCGGTGCTTCAGGGGAAAGAAGAGGCGGTAGGCATCTAGCAATCTGATGCCAAAGCTGCTGCGTTGCAATTGCTCCAGCGGCACATCGGTGTGACGATACGGTTTATGAGGCGATGGGCTGGGACCTGGTAGTGGCAACGGTGAACAAATCAGCTGAATAGGACTTGGGTAGAGACGGGCAGCCGGTGGCAGAGGAGCAAAGAACTCAAGTGGTCTGTGCTTGTGGGGCTCTATCATACTATTTCCGTGAACATGTGACCAATTTTTAGCACTGTAACGGTTATTAGGTTCAATATCAACCATCATACATCCATAGCCTTGCAAAAGATGGAGAAATGACATCTCACCTATATATTTTTCATGCAACACAAGTGTTACTCCATGAAGAGATTTTGTTTGTGAAAAAAAAAAGAGACATTATGGTAGCATTTTCAAGATTTAAAATAAAAAGGATATTTAGTATCTACCAGGGCAGGCTGTATAATTACAGAGGCAACGGATCTAAACTTACTGAAAAAAAAGAAAAGAAAAGACTACAAAGGAAATGCTTACCAGATCTCCTTCCGCACTCCCAGCAGCAAGCTCATCTCATCCCCAGCAGCCAATGCCGCCTTGCTCATAGCACTGCTTAGCACAGATATCGCCATGCTCAGCACCGTCTCCGCCATCCTCTCTTGTCTTTTGGAATCTACTTTCTTAGGATTTGGAAGCTGACGAGGATATATTTTCACGATACAGTTATAGACACCTCTTACTAGCACTGGCTAGTGTGTATTCAACTTTTCTGTAGTTTAACATATATATGAAAACATCAATCAAATAATGTTCAAACAAGCAAAATTAACAAAAAAAAATCATATGATTGTTTGACCATGCGGTAATACAGTGTAAAATGGTCTACATTCACCAGGCACCTTAAAAGATTATTTCCGGCATTAGTTGGCTGATATATGAAACTCTCCACCACGGAGATCTTGTCCAAAACCCACACCACATGTGGCATCTTCCTTGATCACAGTCCAAGGCTCAAACGCTCAGTAAAAGCCTGCTTAATTAGGGCTCTTCTGAAGACCGCCAATCCATGCACCCTACACCCGGATGATGCAACATGGAGTGAATGCAAAGTTGCTGGCATGACAACATACTGGTAGAAATGAAAAGAAATATCATACAGTACAGGAGAAAGATGGATTTAACTTATTACCAAGCCATGCCCACTAGAATTTTTTCTGATTTATATGAAAATGACTGTTGGGAATGAAATCCAAAAAGCTTGCACAGATCAACTTTCTTTATGACTCTCTGAGGATCATACTCTCAGTAACAGCCTGTTCAATTAGGGATCTTCTCAACACCACCAACTCCAGGACCGTAACCAGGATGTGCAATATCAAGTATTACCTTTGTTATCTGCTCCTCTGATGGAATGCAAAGTTGTTGGCATGACATGATACAGGTAGAAATGATAAGAAAATATCGTACAGGAGAACAATGGGTTTAACTTACCAGGCCACACCTTCTGGAATTGTTTCTGATTTGTCGAAATGATTGTTGAGAATGACATCCAAAAAGCTTGGGGAAGACAGATGTAGGACGACGTACAGTTTTATAGCAGATAGATCATTCCTAGGGTGCTTAATTTATTTATCTATTCTTTTACACAGCCACCAATGCATGTTTTGAGAATCTGTCCCAAGCCTAACTAGCACTCATTACTGTGTTACGAAGCAGACTAGCAGAGGCAACTGGTGGTAAACTGCAGGACAACAAGAATATATGGAAAAAAAAAGCCAAATCAAACAAAAGAGGGCATCTTGCTTTGCTTGCGGATCCATTCTCCAGCTGCATTGTACTCCACATCAACATTGCACTTTGCATTAATCAATTCAAAAGATCATCCTTACAAAAGAATGGACGAAGCACGCTCTGCCCAACATTCAACAATCATTACGCCTGCAAATGTGTCCTTTAATTTGGTGCCACTGTGGAATTATCCACAGGGCGTGTGAAGAGGCATCTTTGTTTGCCGTGATCTACACACCATCTGTGTTGGAACCAGAATCAACTTTGAGCTGATTTTCATTAAATAATTCAAAAAGATTACTTATCTGGTTATCCTCACTAAAGCAAGGAAAAAACATGTGTTTCCATGTGTTTCTACTAAGTCGGCAATCATTAGGCCTCCAAAAGATTCCTTGATTCATTGTCACTGCAGAATAAAGCCGTTTTTTGTTAAATAACTGAATTCAGGAATCATCTTCCATTTTGAATTTAAAAAGTTCAACAGACAACAAACATCCACATTGTTGTTTCTCGTGACCACAAATGGAGTGTTAGGTTTTCTCGAACACGCAGAAGAGCTGATAATTATTTCACAAGGCAAATGACAGCAGTACCGGTCACTATGATGTAGAGACTGTCTATAGTAGCCTAAGCAAACAAAATTAGGAAGGATTTAACAACTAAGAAAGGATCATCTCAAACATTCAGTCTACTGCTAAACCCATTCACGCTATTATCCCAAGAGGAATATGCTATTATGTTGCATGAGCCTAACAACATGTCTAATTGTAACCCCAACACCACAGTGATAGACACCATAACCAAATGATCAGTTTTTGATGGCCCTTCTTACTAATTTTGCAAAATATCACAGCTTAGCAGAAATATTGCAATATCTTACACTCACTAGGCCTTATGCAGTCCAGCAAGCTTGTTTGACCATGAATGTCACCGAGTGATACACCCATTACTAATCTCTTCAAAAGAATTTTCAGATATATTTGTGAGATACTTGACAATGGCCTGCTAAGCTATCGCTCCACCTCATATGATTACACTGTGAGAGAAGAAAGTTGCAGGTTACACCAACTCTTGACTGAACTGCATCAACCATCAAGGATGTTGTAGTGTGTTGGAATAATGTAAGCTGTATGTCTCTCTCCTCGATCCCGTGCAGCATCAGATGAACAAAACACATTGAAATCGGCCTAAATTTTGTTCGGAATAGAGTTTCCCTAGGCCAGGTCAAGGTATTGCACGCCCCTCCAAGCTCACAGATTGCTGACATTTTATAAATGGGCAACAATGGGCCCTATTTGACAAATGCCGTCCATAAAGCACATCATGATGACTCCAGACCGAGGGGTGCTGTCAGCATGACTACTTCATTGTATGTAACGCTCCTGGCCAAATCTCTAGTGCCTGTACAAGTTACAACATTCGTTCACCCGCGTGATTAGGATGAGTCCGGCCTTCGGCTGCTAGTTGGCTCAGCACATGGCCATCCCCAGAGCTCATCTAAAGACTTTGTAAAGCACCACGTATAAAGAGAGAAGAAAAAGTTGCCTGTATGAAGCCGTGAAATTGAAAGCCTTCTACTTTGTATTATGCTTTAAATGCTATGGCTTTTCTTACTTTTCCTTTTCCTTTACCCTTTTTTCATGCAAAGGAAAGGGATGCTCGCATTTTACTAACAGGCTGCAAACAAATCTCAAGGAAGGGATCCGGTTCCATGCGTCTACGCGCGGGGCATCAGCGGACCAACAATGATAATTAATATACTGGTGAGTATAATTTTATTAGGAAGCTCTGCGCTAGCCATCATGTCCACATGCAGAAGATGCGAAGTGCACAAAAATAAAATGGAATAAAAGAAAAGAAAAGGATAAGGATAAAGACAAAAGCAAAAGGCATCTTTATGGAGATGCGAAACTTTAAGGCCTTGTATTTCGTATCATGCTATAGCTTCTTCTTACTTTTCCTTTTTTCTCTTACCCTCTTTTTTCACGCAAAAGGGATGCTTGCATTTACTAACAGGGGTATATGTTTAGTTTTTACCCTCATACTCTTTTTTTAGAAAATGGAATATATTCAATATACCCTCATACTCTTTGCAGCATCAGATGAACAAAACACATTGAAATCGGCCTAAATTTTGTTCGGAATAGAGTTTCCCTAGGCCAGGTCAAGGTATTGCACGCCCCTCCAAGCTCACAGATTGCTGACATTTTATAAATGGGCAACAATGGGCCCTATTTGACAAATGCCGTCCATAAAGCACATCATGATGACTCCAGACCGAGGGGTGCTGTCAGCATGACTACTTCATTGTATGTAACGCTCCTGGCCAAATCTCTAGTGCCTGTACAAGTTACAACATTCGTTCACCCGCGTGATTAGGATGAGTCCGGCCTTCGGCTGCTAGTTGGCTCAGCACATGGCCATCCCCAGAGCTCATCTAAAGACTTTGTAAAGCACCACGTATAAAGAGAGAAGAAAAAGTTGCCTGTATGAAGCCGTGAAATTGAAAGCCTTCTACTTTGTATTATGCTTTAAATGCTATGGCTTTTCTTACTTTTCCTTTTCCTTTACCCTTTTTTCATGCAAAGGAAAGGGATGCTCGCATTTTACTAACAGGCTGCAAACAAATCTCAAGGAAGGGATCCGGTTCCATGCGTCTACGCGCGGGGCATCAGCGGACCAACAATGATAATTAATATACTGGTGAGTATAATTTTATTAGGAAGCTCTGCGCTAGCCATCATGTCCACATGCAGAAGATGCGAAGTGCACAAAAATAAAATGGAATAAAAGAAAAGAAAAGGATAAGGATAAAGACAAAAGCAAAAGGCATCTTTATGGAGATGCGAAACTTTAAGGCCTTGTATTTCGTATCATGCTATAGCTTCTTCTTACTTTTCCTTTTTTCTCTTACCCTCTTTTTTCACGCAAAAGGGATGCTTGCATTTACTAACAGGGGTATATGTTTAGTTTTTACCCTCATACTCTTTTTTTAGAAAATGGAATATATTCAATATACCCTCATACTCTTTTTTTAGAAAATGGAATATATTCAATATACCCTCATACTCTTTTTTTAGAAAATGGAATATATTCAATATACCCTCATACTCTTTTTTTAGAAAATGGAATATATTCAATATACCCTCATACTCTTTTTTTAGAAAATGGAATATATTCAATATACCCTCATACTCTTTTTTTAGAAAATGGAATATATTCAATATACCCTCATACTCTTTTTTTAGAAAATGGAATATATTCAATATACCCTCATACTCTTTACTTTTATTATACTGCAACAGTTACTTACCCGAGTGGTCAAGGAACGGTAGACACAGATGCAGTTCTCGCCAATCCTCGAGCTCCCTTCCGGCACTGAGACATTCCGTCGAACAGGTAGCGGGCGCCTTTAACCCCGAGGCCGGGAGTGCCCAGGAACGAGATGCCAAATAAACACCGAGCATAGAAACAGAGGCAGCACCATGGTGACAGTCAGAGAGAACCTCCTCCGCAGAAAGAGTCTCCTTGCGCGCCTGCTCGTGACAAGGTCCACGAGAAGGGGACTAGGGGAGGAACGGACGGGGAGAGGCGGGAGAATGCCAGAATGGGACTGGGTGGTCTCTTCTCGCTGCCGTTTTTTGCTCGCTCCAATGGAACAATGGCAATTGCAGGTGGGCTTTGAGATTTTTTTTTCTCGAATACGCAAGAGAGCCGCATATCTTTGTATTATAAGGAAAAAAGGACGGTCCGTACATAAACCCCTCAAGCTGGACCAAGGCGATAGGGGTCAAACTCATGCCAATTGAAAAACGCTAACTAAGAACACACAAGAGAAAAAACGACCAGATACAACTCGTGCTTAGGCTTCCCCAAGCAACCGACCCAGCCTCAAATCCTTGAGGCCACGTGCTCTGGCAAATGTCCAAAGTTATGCTTCATGCTTCAGATTATTCATCACCACTTGGACTGATGGTGCAATGCCCTCAAACACCCCAGCGTTTCTGTGTTTCCACAATGACCAGGCGCCAAGGATCACCAGGGTATTGAAACCGTTCCTATTTTCTTTGGCCACACGTCTGGTTGCTTTTCTCCACCATTGTGCAAAGTTTTCCATAGTGTTGTCAGCAGCAAGACATTGCAACTGAAAAGAAGAAAGCAGTCTGTACCAGAATTCCCTTGCAAAGACGCAACTGATCAGAATGTGTTGAACTGTTTCGTCTTCTTGGTCACATGGCACACACTGAGGTGGGTGAAGAAGGCCTCTCTTTATAAGCTGATCAGCAGTCCAACATTTATCCTTGATGACCAACCAGAGAAATGTCTTGGATTTCGGTGGAGCCCATGTTTTCCAAAGCCGGCGCCAAGGTTCAAAAGTAATTGACCCGTGAAAGAAAAGCTTGTATGCTGACTTGGTTGAGAACACACCTGAATTACCATGTCTCCAACGGTGATGATCCTCCCTTTCCTCTAGGAAAAAAATTCAATAAAGTATCCCATAGCATTAAATATTCAATCAATCCAATAACTGATAATCCTCCTCTGATATCTCTTACCCACATGCGATTTTCTAAGGCCTGTGCAACAGTCCTGGTGTTGATCACATGCTTAGGCACATTTGAAACCACTTCAGGAGCTAGGTCCAATAAGGTGCAGCCATGTAGCCACCTATCCGACTAAAATAATGTATTTCTCCCATTTCCCACGTCTGTCACTAGAGAGATAGCAAACATGGCTCGAGCGTGAGGGTGAGTTGGGATATCTAAACCTGCCCATGGACGGTAAGGGTCTGTTTTTTGGGCCCATAGCCACTTCATTTGCAGTGCCCAACCCATAACCTCCAAGTTCATAATTCCTAGGCCTCCGAGATCGAGAGGTCTCTGAACCTTCTCCCATGCCACCAGGCAACTGCCACCATTCGCTTCTTTTCTTCCTTTCCACATGAAGCCTCTTCTTA
Source organism: Eragrostis tef (assembly GCA_000970635.1). NCBI lineage: Eukaryota > Viridiplantae > Streptophyta > Magnoliopsida > Poales > Poaceae > Eragrostis > Eragrostis tef. Next base: position 70,943 of record LAPY01000586.1, read on the forward strand.
ATTTATTTATTTCCTTGATCAGCCATTTGGGAACGTTGATAGCTAGCAGTAAGTGGATTGGCATAGCAGTCAACACATACCGCACCAAGGCAGTCCTACCAGCAAGGTTGAGCAAGGATGCTTTCCATCCTGGTAGTTTGTCTGCAATTTTTTCTAACCAAGG
>LAPY01000586.1:77220-91150 GCA_000970635.1 Eragrostis tef
AGCTCGACTGCCGCCGCCACGGCGAGTCGAAGGAGATCCAGGGATTGAGCGCGGAGTTCCATGTAGGTGGCCGGGATAGCCAATGTCTCCTACTTCTTCCCCGCGCTCGCCGCCGCCGACCTGCACCGGGTGTTCGACGCGGAAGTGGTCCAGATGCTGCGTGGTCATAACGCCGGCCAGCCAAGGAAGAACGACTTTTGCCTCAGACATGCTGCTCGACGATGCCAAGGCCGGCGGCATAGATGGGGACACCCTTCGCTCACTCTTCACGGCAACTCTTTCGAATTTGTTAATCTGTGTCAGGCAGCTCTCACGTGTCTGGTTGAGGTTGCAGATACTCTGTTTTTTTATTTGTTGATATTGATTAGTGCAATTTGTACTCACTAACTTCAACAAAACGGAGGTACTATTAGTGTATTTTATCCAATTGAGATGTCCAGAGATCAATGCTTACATAGTAAATCTACAAAAACTGTAAAACAAATAGGATAAGGATCTCAATACATAACACCTCTGTTGCTATGAATACACAAAGTAAAGAATCCAGACAATCAAATAGCTCCCACTACTGCAGAAACGCAAATCTCAGACGTCATGTTTCAGACGGTAAAACAAAACTGTCTGTATCAGAAGAAACACAGACGGTATTACATAACTACCGTCTGAAACCTCACTCGACGCGAAGCCGTGGAATATTCTCAGACGGCTTTAGTTTAACCAGCATCTGAAATAGTGAGGCAAACAATATTAGACGGGGACTGTTTAAACCCATCTGGAATGTTTCCAGTATTTCAAACGGTGGATGAGGATCCCCGTCTGTAACTGTTCCTTCAGACGGGGATAGAGTTTCGTAATAACTATCCGTCTGTCTTTTTTCCATCAGGCGGAGAGAAATGAGAATGAGACTCTACTGGCCAACATGCACAAGCTGATGCAAGAAAAGCTTAATCACTAGACTCTGCCCAACACAGGCTAGCATGGCACATATCACTGTATATTACCATAGAAAAATCAAGCATTCATAGAGAGTCGAAAGAAAAATATATTGAAATCAAACATGATGGAATTATACAAATTGTAAATGCCGTACTGGCCGGCGCAGTTAATTAACAAGCTCAAGCACTAGCTAGACAGGGGCCCTAGCTAGACTAATGGAGCCATATGCACCTAGCTAGCTACTACTTGTTGAGGGTTGGCAGGAACCATCTCCCTTGTGCCCAGTTCCAGTTGTCGGGCATCCGCTTGACAACGGTGGCGACGCGCTCCAACCAGTCATATCTGCACAGGCAGTAGGCGCCCTGCAGCATCCCTCCCTCTAGCTGGCACGTAGCATGGGTTGTTCTAGGTGTGGAGGATGATCTTGTCGCGCAGCTCTGGTGCTTCAGCCCAATCGACTTGCGCCGCCATGATCTCATCATCCGGATCCGCCTTCAGAACGAAGGACGTCCGTGGCCACGGGAATCAGCCCCAACATGTGCCCAGCCCCAGTTGCCGCCGGGCATCCGCTTGACAACGATGGTGACGCGCTCCAGCCAGTCATATCTGCACAGGCAGTAGGCGCCCTGCACTCCCTCCAGTGCGCGCTGGTACTGATAATTGAAAAAGTAGATGCCGTTCTTGCATAGCCCGATGAAGTCATCACCTGCCGGGACCGGGAGCATGTAGCATGGGTTGTTCCAGGTGTGGAGGATGATCTTGTTGCGCGGCTCTGGTGCTTCAATCGGCCCAATCGACCACATTGTGCGCCGCCATGACGATCTCCTTCAGAACGAAGGACACCCATGGCCACGGGAACGAGCCCCAACGGGTCTCTTCCCGCCGTGGGGACAGGAAGCGCACGACACCCTCATGCTCTAGAATATGTGTGTCCACCCCGCCGGGGACCCACGGCACGCCGCCGTCGTTGCCAGCATCGTCGTCGTCTTCCAATAATTCCAGGCCCATGGCGAGACGTCTTCTGAGCATCGGCATCCTCGTCCAGAACCTCTCGGACGGAATGGTGGCCCAACCGGCGTCGCTGCCACGGCGCCACATCGCGACGTGGTAGGTCCGTGGACACAACAAAAATGTCCTTGTCCCCTATCATATTGGGGTCCGTGTCGATCGCGATGAGGTGGCCGGCGCCGAACCCGGCAAGCCTCCTGCCCTCCAGCGCCAGGACATTGATCCGAATGAATTTCTCCGAGCCCAGGCAGTAGAACATGACGTTGCCGTCGACGCCGGACTCACCGCTCTTGAGGATCCATAAGTGGAAGCGACCGTCCTTGACGGCGTTCCGCCAGTGCGGGCAGACGACATAGAATGAGATGAGATCAACTGGGTCGGCGAGGCGATCGGCGATGTACCGGACCATGTCCTCAGGGAGGCCAACAGCCCAATTTCTGTTTCTCGCCATGACAAGTCGCGAACTTGGCAAGGGAATCAGACTTGGAGTGTGCTGGAAGGAGGATTGGCAAGGTTAAGTACCCGGTGATGCCGCATGCGCGAAACGATATTGGAAAAATTCCAGACGGGTTTAAGTAGTCCCCGTTAGATATTGGTTGCCTCACTATTCCAGACGGGTTCAAATTGTCCCCGTCTGATCTTTTCCAAATAAAATGGAATCACCGTCGCGACACTTCGATCGTTTCACCGTCGCGACGAATTAATGGATTTGATCGTACGTTGGCGTGCGCCGCGGCGCCTTCTGCAACGCTTCGATTCGCTGCCTCCGTGCATGTTTCCCCTTTTTCGTCCCCCTGTACGCTTCGTTTGCCGGCCATGCATGGTGAAAAAGGGCAATCGCCGTGGTGGGATATTAAGGAGACGCGACGCTTCGTTTGCCGGCCATGGTGGGAAAGGGCAATCGCCGTGGTGGGAAACTAAGGAGACGCGAGGATATGTTACCACCACTCCTATAAAATGCAAGGATCGAAGGACCAATTGAAGGGACTTCAGCATACCCCACCGTTCGCAACACGATGACGCGCTCCCCCTTTGCTGTCGGCACAGCTTCCGGCACCTCTCGTCGCCGTTGCACTCCGCACTCGCCACCCTCGTCGCCAGCGCCGAAACACGTCTGTGGTGGCGCCGGCGCGTCTCCTTCCACGCGCACAGCATCACCGTCGTCAACGTCAGTGCCGGCACTGGCTCCGTCATCGTCCCCGACACCGTCCCCGCCTCTAGCGGTGGACGTGCACGTGCCTCCCAACAAAGACGGAGCACATTCTCCGTCTCGCTCCCCTTCTTCCTCGGCGGCAGCCCTGGAGACGACGAAGCACGATATCATGTTCGACAACAAGATATTCGAGACCACGGTGACTAAATATTGGGAAACCGTTGAGAGCTTCATCAAAGATGTGGTCGGGGAACATCACGAACACCTCGTCGTTGGTCTTGACACCGAATGGCGGGAAATTTGGTGGATGAGTAAAGCAAAGTGCCACAAGACGGCCATCATACAGCTATGCGTCGGCCGCCGTTGTCTTTTTTACCAGGTATACCGCGCTGGCGACGTTGTCCCCGTCGGACTGAAGAGTTTATTAGAATAACCGCATTGCAAATTCATCGGGGCAGATGTACAGGGAGACGTCCTGAGGTTAGCAAACGACTATGGCGTCTTGCTGAAGAATTCTGTCAACCTGCAGAAGATCACTGAAAAGAAGATGGGCTTCAAGAAGAAGACAAGCCTGAAGAATTTAGCAATGGCGCTGTTGGGACCAATTATCGACAAATCTAAAACACACCTCCACCAAACCTGGAATCGAGAAGAGCTGTCAGTGGATCATATGGCGTACGCCGCCATTGACGCTATCGCGTCAGCGAAACTTGCGAAGCTAATGAAAATAATGCCAGTGATAGTTTAATTAGGAACCTTTTTAAAATGAATTTATATATATCATGTATGAGTCTATGACTGCGATGATTGGGTGAATAATAATGAGAAGAAAGACCAATGTTTTTCCTTTTTTAATGCATGATTGCACTAAACTATGCCAGTGTCACGTTCATGTATCCATGTCTCAAACTATGTGATTTCCATGCATTTGTCTCGTTATCAACTATGAGATATTAGCTTCTTATTTCCATGTTTCGTTTCCTTGTTTCGTTATCGAAATGTGGCTTAAATATTAGTGTAAAACCATATGGCTTAAATATTAGTGTAAAACCATGCTGGTTTGCAATCTGAGGATGAATTGCATTTCATTCATTCTAGCCAAGGGTTTAAAATCTGATACAATCCTGATTCAAGCCATGCATGCTTGCATGTTTGCAGTCCTACTGCTTACATATATTGCATCTCACTTGAGAGCCAATACAACTGCAACTACGACAGCAACAACAACGAAAACTACATTCAGTAATGTGAGCAATGTAAATTTGTCGACACCAACAGCTTCCTTCTTCCCAGCTCGCAGCCCTTGAATCTCGTTTTGCAACTGACGAACCTTCATCTGTATCTCCACTATGGCTAGCAGCATGTCACGAGCAATAGACGGGTTGAACTCAAACTCATCGATGTAGCCATTATCTATCAGGTAGCTCAAATACTTGTCTTCCCACACGAAAAACTCGCATGCCGTGCTCAACTGAAATTCAAACAAATGTCGCATTTCAAACAAAATCAACAAATATCAAGCAAGAAATGTGGATCGAATCAAACAAGAACAAGAAGCATTTCATACCCAGGCATCATACATGCAGTGATAGAACCTTCGGCCTCGATTGCGCTCCGTCGTTGCCGTCAAAAGACGCAACTTGTGGCCTGGGTGGTGCGGACAGTCAATCAGTGGCAAAACGCGCAACACATGACCGGCGGAAGCAGATCTGGACTGCGCCGACGATGAGCTTGCCCAAGACGGAGGCCCGGCCATCTCCTTCCCTCTCAACTGCAGTGACGGCGGCGCGATTGATGTGGGTGGAAGGAGGAATCGATCCGTTCTGCCTAGAGCTTGCTAGCTAGCACTACCCATCGCCCGTAACAAAATGGTTTGGGCAATATAGCTTGGGTTGGGCCTCATTTGTACGTCTCAGGTCACGACAGCGGTGGATGGGTGGAGGGATTCGATCCGTTTTGCTGGCAAGGCAGAGGTAGCACCCGTCGAACAGAACGATTCGGCCGCCGGGCGTTTCACCATTTATACGTGCTGTCCAAAAAGGGAAAGTTCTCACAGACAGTTATCTAATATAAACCGTCAGCAGGAGTCAGTTCTCACAGACGCTTCGATCAGCACCCGTCTGAAGGAATATATCTCAGACGGTGGTTTGATTTTACCCGTCTGAAGTTGTTAATCAGCTCATTTTGATTACAGCCGCACGCGCCAAAATATAACCAGAACATGCAATCCAGCTCAATTTGGCACCAACACACGCCAAAATATATATATCTAGAAACGTGCACAACCAACTCAATTTGGCGTCAAACACATGCAGTTGTAAAACATGCAAATAAACTGCATTGCATACTAAATAGGCTAGTTCGTGGCATTTCAGACATGTCCATAAAAATATCAGTTTGTTACATTAATTACAAGATATATGACAGAACTAATACAGCTAACCATACCAAATAGGCTGAAATATCAGTTCATTACATTACAACATATGGCACAATACATCTAACCATATGTATACTAAATAGGATACGTATGCTGCAACTTAACATGCATGCATACTTGTTGTATCCATATATATCCTCAACACCTCAAACAGCCAGGCCTCATTTAATAATCATGAACCTGCATGTACCAGGCCACTATGATTAATGAAACAGCAAAAGGATTGGTCACAAGTGAGTAATAAGCAAATTTGTTGGTATATTGATGAAGGTGTCATACCAACAGACTCGGCGACGTTTGCAGTAAGGAAATCTCGCACAGCCTCCATCTTATCAGCACCATGTGTTGCCACCAGGTGGAAAATAGCAGGATTGCGATAGATAGGTGGGTTTTCGTCTTGTGGTTCAATGTCCTGCAAATAGTTGTGCATAGCAAAGCATGCAATGATGATTTTGATTTGTAGAGCCCTCTCATAAAACGGCAGTCTTGTCTGCAATATTTTCCACTCCTTCAGTACCCCAATTGTTGTTTCAACATTCAGGCGAATTCTTGAATGGTGGTGGTTAAATTTCGCATGCAAAGTTCGAGGCTGTCGTCGCCAGGGATATGCCGTCAAATAACCTTCTTCCAAATTATAAGCATTGTCCACCAGATAGTACATTCCTACAAAACATTAGTGTAATACAACATTAGTGACACATAGGGATTGTAATTTTGTGCATTTAAGTCCATCAAAAAAATCCTAACCTGATGGTGGACGTGGGAATGTTCCTTGCTGCCGACACTGAATTAGGACATCCATGTCAGAGCATGACCCCGCACTCCCGGCTCCAACAAATGTGAACCGGTTCAGCAAGTCCACTATTGCTAACACATTAAAGGTTGGGGTACCTTGCCTATTCATCATGTCCATACGTGTCTCCCTGCTAGCTCTAATCTGAATGTGAGTTCCATCCAAAGCACCTATGAACCCATCAAACCAGGGTGAATACTGGGTGAGACATGGACTAACTGTAAGGTAACTTGGGTCCCTGGGAGCAATTGCCCAATTGGCGAAGGAGTACATGGCATTTCCAACCTCATCCATCTTTCTTAGAACTATGGTTTAAGAACGTTCATACCTGTCCATGATCTGGCCAATGGGCACGGCGTTGCCACAAGACCAGACAAACATTGCTAAAGCTTCTAGCGAATGAATCTCTTGTGTTGATTACAAGCCATGATTAGAAACTAACAACCAGTGCAGCTGTAAGAAGTTGGCAGGCCACATACCAAAGTTTTTATAGCACCTATTAGGCTCCGACAAATTCAGTTGAACCCATTGACGTCCGGTGACATGTGATGATGGGAGTGGCGGATCCAACACAACATTGTTCCTTGATATTGCCAATGCTGCAGCAACAACTCCCCAGGCCGTAACGCTATAGATGATGGAGCTAGAATCACTCGAAGTGTCGCTGTAGTATGCTTCCTCAGTGCTGGCCATCCTACATATATTACCATCAATAGAGAAGGGATTAGAAGCTGTCCAGGACACGCATAACAAGTTACATAGAAAAGTCAGCAGCACAATGCGGTGGCTGCATACCTTTCGGAAATTATCCACCTGGATGCACGTGTCCTTGCTTCTTTCTTCACAGTGTTCAGCCTTGGTCATCAGCAGAGTAAACAACTTATGCATTGAATTTATTTAAGCACAAAGGCACCACAAATTTATTTGAGCACAAAGGAACCACAGGCAAGCACAAATGTTTATTCAAAAAATAAACCATAACTCATGACATGTTACAAATTGTTCTCAGGCCACAGGCTACCTAACTCATGTCATGTTACAAATTGTTCTCGGGCCACAGGCTACATAACACACAAGCGCAAATAAAACAACATGCTTAAGTTCGACAAGAGTACACGACCAAACAGAGCATAAGTCCTTCAAAAAAAAGACAAAAAAAAAACTACACGACCAAACAGAGCATAAGTCCTTCAAGAAAAAAGACAAAAAAAATAGCATAAGTAAGCACATCAGAACCACAGCAACCCTAACTACTCAAACCTAATGCCGCTCATGATTCCAGTTGAAAGCAATCCAATTCATGTGAGCCTCTGGTTTTGACAAGTGGAGGAACGCCAAACGATTTTTATTATCCTTGCATAGGATATAAGCTTTGCAGTGAAGCTCAGATCCCTCCTCTATGCCATCGTCCTTCAACACCTCCAACACACGTTCTAACTCCAATTCCTCAGGCACAGACTTCCATTCCGGCTGAGGCTTAGGCTTGTTTCGACGCTCCATTTGTTGGACCATGTTATCAGTCAAGCGGTGGACACAGTCTTCCAAAGAGGAATTACTATTCCTTCTGATAGATGTTGCAGCATATTGTTGAATACTGTCATCGCTGCCAACATTCAACGACCTGTGCGGCACACCATATGTGCTGCCAACATTCACCGACCTCTGCATCACACCACATGGGCTGCCAACATTCACCGCCCTCTGCGGCACACCAAATGGGCTGCCAACATTCACTGACCTCTGCAGCACACCACATGGGCTGCCAACATTCACCGACCATGGATTGCCACCATTCACCAACCTCTGCGGCACACCACCTGCGCTAGCAACATCCACTGGCCATGCGCTGCCAACATTCACCGGCATACCACCTGCGTTAACATCCACAGGCCATGTCCTGGCAACATTCACCGGCAGACCACCTGCGCTAGCAACATTCACTGACTGACCACCTGCGTTAGCAACATCCACTGGCCATTGCGTTGCCAACATTCACCGGCTGACCACCTGTGCTAGCACCATTCACCGGCTGACCACCTGCGTTAGCAACATCCACTGGCCATGCGCTGCCAACATTCACCAGCACACCACCTGCGCTATGAACACCCACTGACCCTTGCGACACACCACCTGCGAAAACCAAAGTGCCCCGGTAATGGGGTGTCCTTCCATACAGTTCGCTGAGCTCGTCCAGGAACTCGGGAGGATTCCTACATTTCACCTTACGGGAACTGGACACCTGCAATCAAGACACCATGTCAGCATAACAAATAGTTGATGTACTATGTCTAACAAATAAGACGAGTAAAGGACATGGTGAGAGCACATACCCCCTGCCAGAAGCACATTCCACCTGTAATGGCGCCAGTGTTTGGGTCATGACCGAGACCAGTCTGCCCCAGTTGAAAGTGCTTAAAGGCAGTGTATCGCCTTTTCAGGTGCGCAAGCTTGCTTCTAGTTTGACTACAATCAAATCTGTCGCCATACTTGGCCTTCATGCCGCTGTTAATGTTGCACCATCCCTGACTGGTTGGGCCCTTAGAGTTAAAATTTGAGTTTCTCTTCTCAAGAAGGCAAAGGTCAAGTAACACTTTCGTACTATCATAATCCCAATTTGCACGTGCACGATCCATCCGTGCCCAGTTTTTTTTCGCAGGGAGAAAAGTGATATTATTAGATCGGGCAGGGGCAGCAAGGGTTACAATCAGCTGAAACTACATCGGCAGCAAAGTACGGAGCCCGTCGCAGCCTAACTGTTGTCGACGACTCAATACAAAACTTATTTGCTAACAAATGACCAACCCATAGTCTATGCCCATTATAACAAGGAATAAAAGTAATAATTCGGAGTTTTGACAGTGGTAGGTATCAACAATATGTGGTATCAACGGTAAGTTTTGACGGTGGAAGGTATCAACAATATGTGGTATCAACGGTAAGTGGACAACAAATATATACCGGCCGTGGAGGGAGGCCGGATCCGTATTGACCGCAAGTACTCCCTGGCTTCAGGTGGACAGCAGGAGCCGGTGGACGAACCTGCCAGTGTGGCCTGGAAAGACAAACACTATAATTAACAAGACATGGAACCTAAATAATGTTGCACGACATCCACATCGAAACACATCGAGAACACAAACACAAGCAACAGATCCGACGAAGATACACCTCCTACTGACAAAAATAATGGAAACAAAAGGCAAGCAAAGTACGTACTACTAACCACGACGACGCGTATGGTAGATCTGCCGAATGGATCTACTTCGTAAGGCTGTTGTCTGCCAGAGTGAAACGGTGAATGGGGTGGCGGCGAGCTCGCTGGCCAGCACTGCCAGCACGGTGGCCGACACGAGCCTCTGCTTGCCAGCGGATCCAGCGAAACGGCCGTCGGCTGGGACGGACGGAGCGGAGAGGAGGTACGGATAGTGGCGGACGGGGTGGGTTTTAAAAGCCCATTGACTAGGAACAGTGGAGCGGGATCGAGAGGCTTCTCCAATGATGATCTTGTCACGAGCAGAACATGAACATGAGCTTTTAATTACAGGTTATGACGAGCTAAAGAAGAGACTGTACAGGTTATGACAAGCTAAAGAAGAAGAGACTGTTTGTCAAGTTAACACAATTATTCAGACGGGGATCCTTTCCCGTCTGAGAACTTTCAGACGGTGTTAAATTACAAACCGTCTGAGATATTACCAACATTTATTTTGCCTGTCCAGGCCTGAAAACTGCAATGGGCATGTAAATAACACTTGTTTAGGCCTCGTTTGGGACAAGGGATTTTCAAAGGAACAGCAGCAGCATATCCTTCTAAGTGAATAGTTAATTCAAGCAGCTGGAGGAGCATCATGTGCAGCAACAGTCTTCATTTGGCCACTTAATTGACATATGCTGTGCTTTGGTCTTGAAATCTGACAACGGCAACTTTTTCCATCAGGAGTTCTGTTGGTTCGAGGTATGTCACAAGGAGCTTGAGTATTCTCTTCATGGTCTTCTTTCTTTTTTCCACGTCGCTTTTGTCGAAGTATCCCTTCTTTATGGTATGTTCGAAGATAAGGAGTTGTCCTGCTTGTATTTAGCTCAACAAAAATGGAGCACGTAGCAAATGGAGGAACTTCATCAAACTGATTGTACTCATCCTCATCCACCACATCTTCAACTCCTAAAATTCGTCTTTTTCCGAGGAGAACAACAGGTCATCCCTTTTTGACCGTGTCCGGCACATAGAATACTTGGAACACCTGTTTTGCAAGGACAAATGGCTCTTGCTTGTATCCAGGTTTTTCCAGGTGAACGGTAGTGAAACCATATTTGTCCTTTTGAATGCCTCTTTCCCTCGACCCACTGACACTTGAACAGAGCTACCTTCAATCCCACATATCTTAGTTCCCATATCTCATCTATTTGTCCATAGTACATGTCCTTCTGCATATTATTGTCATAAGCATCTATACGTACACCGCTGTTCTGGTTCGCGCTTTTTTCGTCCTGTTTTCTGTTGTAGAATGTGTATCCATTTACTTCATATGCTTGGTAAGTGGTGAATGTGTGCAGTGGACCTTTAGCAAGATTTTCAAGCACTGTGCTTGTGTTCGAGCTAGACTTATGCATTTCATCTCTAAACCAAATGTTGAACCTGGCCATATGTGCTTTCGCTATCCATGCTTTGCCCCTCTCTGGGTTCTCTTGCCTTAGCATCTCCAGGTGCTGTTTGATATATGGGCTTACTGCCTTACTTTGTTGCAAAACATGGAAATGAGCCTTTTGATATAAGTCCATGTCTGGAATTATTGCCATCTTCCCAAAAGTGCCTTTTCCTGACAATCTTCCCTTGTACTGATACTTTGGCACAGCAATGGAATTGTTTGGATCAATATAACCAACACACCACACAACCACCTCTTTAGTAGAATAACCCTCAACAATGCAGCCCTCCGGTGAAGCTCGGTTTCTTACGAACGCCTTCAAAATTGCTAGGAACCTTTCATATGGATACATCCAGTGTAGGAAATGTAGCGTTACCCCGCGGGATCGAGTCGGAAGTGCCGGTGAACGGACACAACAGTACAACGCATAAATAACACAAATTTGAATCTTTAAAGTTATTACATTCGTCCAAATTTAAAACACGAGTAGCACAGCGGAAGTCAAGGAAACAAACGATACAAATCCTGCAATAATTCTAAGGGAAACAGCGATACAACAAATCTCTCACAATATAAGAGTCCGCATCACAAGCCCGATGATGCGACTTCAGCTGGGAATCACTCGTCCAGCTCCCAGTGGACCGACTAGCCCTGAGGGGGGCTGTCCATCCCACTGGCCTTCGCCACCTGCATGGTCAGGGACAAAGACACTAACTGCAATAAAAATTTGAAAAGCAAAGCCTGAGCAACTAATACTCAGCAAGTCTTACCCGTCAATGTGGCTAGCTACAGCCGACTCCTAGCATGCACAGGCCACAAGGGTAAGCTGACTCATGCGCATAAAAGCAGCTCTAATTAGTGAGTCCTTGCTTTCAAGTTTTATTTTCAGGATTTAAGTACGTATCGAAAGAACAGTGCACATATTCTACAACAGAAAGTAACAGTACACCAATACACAGTACATGAAAAGTAAATACAAAGACAGCAACTCATATCATCATCCAAGATCACACTACGAGGTGACCCAGTGAACAAGAGGGTTTGCTCATATCCGAGAGCGGCGGCATCGATGTACATCCTGCAGGAGAAAACATGACCACACAACGCACACACGCAAAAGCCATGTGCGGCAACCTTTCGCGCTGGTCCCCCTATGGCTAGCTAAATCTGACTCCTCCCGTGAATCAATCCTCCCGCACAGTCCCCGTCCCAGACATACACCCTGAATGGGAGGCATCGATTCTCTCCCACATACCAAGATAGAAAGAGCCGGCTATCCCTGCACCATAGGGCAACACAGGCTACATCGGTTTACTAAGCCCATAAAACACTAGCATGTGATCAGTACGTTCACACAGACGGGGCTACCACCGTGAAGGCCCAGCCTTCGCCATCCATCCTACTCAAATAACAATCCCCGTCCGGTCTGCAACAAACATAAATTTTGCTCGTACAATCCAGGGTAAGTCCTACCATGCAAGTGCGACCTACCACTCGTCTTCTACCGTCCGCTAGCCCCTAAGCATAGCAAGCTCTAACGTACCTAGACCACTGCTACAAAAATGAGACTCAAGGTAGGATAGGAAGGATTCCTAATGCAATTCTATGGTGTCACATCAATTACTAATAAACCTAATGCACAGACATTTACTAAACTCCAACCAAGTGACAAAATAAAATCCTAAAATAGGAAGGCATGCACCGGGGCTTGCCTCGCTCGGGAGCGGCGCTAGCGGTGTCAGCGGGGTCAGCCTGCTGGTTCCCCGCCTCTGGCTCCTCCTCATCCGGCAGCTGGAAGTCAAGCGGCTTCAGAGTCGCATCGGTCACTACACGTGATGACAAGAAATAAATAATGCAAGTCAGATGCAATTCAACATGATGCAACAATATTACTCTTCATAACGGGACAGTCACTTACATTTGATTAAGGAAGAAATTTACTAAGGATTTAATTTGATTAACTTTATTTAGTTTCTTTCATCTGAAGTATTTCCTTCATTGAAAAGAATTACTTAGGAGCTCATATTTAGTCCAGTGCCATTTTTCTAAGGATGAACACCACCAGAAGTAATTTTTGGTGATGTTTGACGATTTATTGCTTTTTAGATTATTTTTAATAATTTATACAATGCATTACACGATCTAAATCATAAGTAAGTAATTAGGCAACAATTGGCAGTGAATAAATGCTCTGTAGGTTTGTAATCAGAAGCTGAACCAGCATGCCAAAGTTTAGGATTTTTGGAACAACAGGGGATTTATTATAAATTAACTAATTTAGCATTCTTTGAATTTTCTAGGAAACAGAAAACATAGTAAAGGTGGTTTGATAATTGTTATAAATATATCGGAGCCCAAGGAACCCAGAAAAATTGGACTCATGTTTTTGTGATGTGTATTTGATTTATTATGAATTTTACAAGTTTCAGTCAATTTCTAAGAATTAAACATATTCGGAAATGAATTAATTTTTGATGCGGCTAGTCAGATCGGAGCAACACAGAGGGTCACACAGATCTGGCCACATCGGATTGGCTGGCCACACCAGATCCAGCCAGTGGCACGCGAGAACACATGCGTGGCCACAGAGTCGGCCACACGGAATCAAGGCCGTGCGGTCCACCGTGTGTCGCCGGCGAGCGGCGGCGAAGCTTGCCGGAGTAAGCTCCGGTGGCCCATTCGCTGCGCGGCTTGGACGGGAGGGAGTACACGAGCCGGCGAGCTCACCTCGAGCAACGGTCGACGACGAGGACGACCGGAGGTGGCTCGGCGACGAGGAGCGGGCACAGCGGCGATGAGCGGCGGCGGGGAAGAAGGGATTTCCGGCGACTTGAGCTGCGGATTTTGAGAGATAGGGAGTCAAGAGGATGCGCAAGCTTGAAAGGGATCAAGGGAGCACAAAGACCCGGGCCGGAGCTCACCTGCGCGAGCTGAATCGACGGTGAGGCGTAATA
>LAPY01000586.1:93557-111759 GCA_000970635.1 Eragrostis tef
GGCCTGTGTTCGACGCGGAGGTGGCCCAGAGGCTGCGCGGCCGTGGCGCCAGCCAGCCAAGGAAGAACGACTTCCTCGACGTGCTGCCCGACGATGCCAAGGCCGCCATAGATGGCGACACCCTTCGCTCGCTCTTCACGGTAACTCTTTCGAATTTTGGCAGCTCTCACGTGCCTGGGTTGAGGTTGCAGAGATACTCTGTCTTTTTTTATTTGTTGATATTGATTAGTGCAATTTGCACTAACTAATTTCAACAAAACGGAGGTACTAGTGGTGTATTTTAGCCAATTGAGATGTCAAGAGATCAATGCTTTACATAGTAAATCTACAAAAATTGTAAAACAAATAGGAGAAGGATCTCAATACATAACACCTCTGTTGTTATGAATACACAAAACAAAGAATCTAGGCAATCACATAGCTCCTGAGGTTGTTAGTGCGGCCCCGGCTACAACTTGTCACATCGAGCTGATGAGTATTCGTGAGGCTGGCAGTGAAGTGATATGAGAGATCAGGGTCTATTCTCACTTCTAAAACTCCAGGTCTGAGCTCCACAATTAATGGCATCGTAGTATGATCTCATCTGGTGCTTGCAAAGATCATTTCGCGCGTCTACCACTCGCAACAGCGGTGTCATGTTAGTATTTAGATTGACTACAGTACTATGCTTCAAACATTGGATGGTACAAATACCTACCTATGGCACAGAGTTTCATCTAACAAACTAGGTAAAAGTATCAAGGACCATAAAAGCATCCAACTTGGATATGAAGATAGTAAATAAAGCAATGCAGCAAGCCAATGCATCTTTTATGATCTGTACTCCACTGCTTCTTCCACATGACCGCCCCAGCAGAATCCTTACAAAGCAAGTTTATGTGCCCAAGTAAATGAGAATGGTGAATAGCAAATGAACCATCTTTCGGGTCAGAAAACTTCTGACATTGAAACTTCAAACTGATCTTGCTTAGAAAACAAAAACAACTAGACCTGTCGGATCTTTCTTCATAATGGTCACTGATCTTCTTTAGAGAAAAAAAAAGAAGGAAAAGAAAAACAACTGCATGTAAAATATGCTTGTATGAAAGGTAATTCATTAAAAATAAAATCAATTCTAGAGTAATGTGTGCCATGATAATTAAGCATAAGCATTACATCACACTTGGGTTTAACTGAAGACAACAAGAAAAATCACGAAACATATCAGTTGCAATAGGAAAAATGGAAGTTTAGGCTACTAGCTCTATGATTATTTTTTTAAAAAAAAATGTACCATACAAGAATGACCTGTTGCAAATAGAAGGCCAAAACTTTTAACCAATGACAGATGTTTGGATGATGTGACATGTACTTCCATAATTTTACCATCATTCAGTTGGCTCCCGCCAAGCTAATCTTTAACAACAAGCATACTGTTTCAATCGGTCTGATTCAAATGTATTCTGAAATGTTTGCCAACAAGAGATAACTTGAATTTAAGAATGGAAAAGAAAGAAGAAGAAAAGGGTTTAACAGAGACCAGTTGTTAGTTTGAGGCCATTCTCAGGGCATGGTTTCATTGTACTGTTACCATGACTAATATTTGGGTAACCAAGCCGGTTCGATTTCATTGGGATGAATGCATGATTTAAGGAGTGCAAGAAGAGCCGGCTGGAGACGGAAAGACCGATTGGAATGGATGGTAATGATAAACATTTGAGGTCATGTGGCTCAACATGGTTTCAGAGAAATAAGGGTTAATGACGTATAGTGGGTTGCATCTTCTAAAGAGTATATAGGTTCGCGTTCCTGTTACCTCTCCATCTAGGCGAATGCGTGACCTGCTGATGTATGACTGTATTATGGTTCATCCAACTTAATGAAAGGAAGCCTTTTGTCTAAAAAAAATCTAGGTGAAAGGTCCCATATTTGACATGTAATGCTTCGCGGGCTGGGTGATTGATCATTGATGACGGATGTAGAAGATCCTGGGATTCCAGTTATTGACATAGATTTGATAGATTGCTGAATCAAGTTTATGGAAAATGTATTAATAATATTCGAGGGGTATGATTGGCTGGTTGCAGTTTTTAGTAGGACGAGGAGTCATGACGTGCACGTTCATGTTGCCCAGCCGAATAAAGTATGTTCCGCCGCCTATCCTGAGACACAGATAATTTAAGCTCTAGGCCTCTAGGGCATGCAATCGCGCAAGTAGCAATCACGCGTGCAGCCGCCATCAATTTCCTGAGCATTGGGATCACCGGTTGGTTATACTACACGCGACAAGGCGAAAACATGCTTCTGAAGCCGTTTGTTGCTGGTGCGCTGCGTCGCTCCGGTTGGTTGGGCTTGTTCAACCGAGCGCCATGCCGTGGATTCCAGAGCCGACGAGGCTCCCCCATCCGCGATCTAGCCCCAAATCGCCGCATCCACACGGCGGCTGACCCCAGTTGGCAGACTCTGAACCGCTGGGGCATCACCAGGGACACGGCCGCTGATGTCAAAGTCTTCGTCGATGATAAAACCGTCGCCGAGTGCCGCACCTCCTCAGGCCAGCCCTTCCGCGTCTCCCTCAGCGCCGCGTCGCCGCCGGCGATCTCCTTCATCTGCAAAGTCGACGACGAGTCCGCCGACGACACGCACGTCTACGTCATCGTGGCTCACGGCGACTCTGTCCTCTTCCGCCGGACCAGGGTGCCCCGGCCGACGCTGCAGGAGGAGCTCTGTTGTCACCGTCCCAGATACGACTACTTTTTCTACAAGCTGCAGGCTGCCATCGGCGAGCCGTTGAGGAATGCAACTACGAGGGCTACATCAACAACTACCCCACCGCGCGTGAGTTGGACCAGAGCGACACGTGCGTCCTGCGCTGCGGCAAGGACGAGCTCCTCGTGGCGCAGCTCAAGGTCGCCAACGAAGCGCCGTTCAACACCGCCGAGCTCTGCGTGCTCCGCCCTGGCCGGAGCGAGTGGGAGCACAAGACGGCGGCGCCCATCGTTCACCACCGCACCGGCCACGCCCACGACCTGCAGATGTGGCAGGACACCAACGTGGCAGTCCCCGTCGGCGACCGGTTCCTCTGTTGGGTCAATTTCGACTGCAGCACCTTCCTCCTCTGCGACATGGCCGATCGTGAGGAGGACCGCCGCCCAACCAAGATCCGGTACGTGTGGCTGCCCGTGAAGGCGGTGCCGCCCAGGGACGACGAGGACTGGAGGGGCAGCCGTTGTGGCTCTACTATCGGACCATTGGAGCTGCAGGTCCTGATGCCGTGCGGTTCGTTAGCATCGACAACCGCTGCTGTTGCGGCGCCCATGTCATAAAGAGCTCGTGCGAGCACTCCAGCTCGGCTTTCATGGTGACCATGTGGACCTTGACCTTGACGACGACAGGAGATCAGCCAATGGCGTGGGTCAAGGAAAGTGTGCTCGACTGCGAGAAGCTCTGGTCGCTGGTAGCCTGCAAGGGCCTCTCACGCGACGTGTACTTGACGTGCCCGGTGGTGAGCTCGGAGAACCCTGACGTCGTTTGCTTTGTAGCCCGCGAGGGGGAGTCATTATGGACGGCAATTGTTGCATGTGAGAGTGTCAGCATCGCCACTTCACCTGACGAAGCTGTAGCTGGGACGACAACAGAAGAGGCGCCAACTCGTCGAGGTTCCCGCGCACGCCGGCCCAACGTGAAGCTGTCCGGCTCCGAGTGGGCCGAGAACAAGACGGCCCAACACGGCAACAAGGTGACGAGTGGATAAAAGAACTCCCTTCCCATCGGAAGAGGGCATCAGGAAAGATGACAATCATTATCTAGCTTCTTCCTCCGCAAGTTGTTCTCCTCTGTTCTTCCCAATCTCTCTCTGCTAGCTATCGCTACTTGTATCTGGATACTGTAACAATTGGTAATTCCAAATAGTATCCGAGTGCTAACAATTGGTATCAGAGACATCGATCTTCGGATCTGGAGGTTCGTCACAATTTCTTCACTCGTCAAGCGAAGATGGCCGGATTGCTTGAACCCAACCTGAAGCTGGCGCTGGAAGCGCAGACGAAGATGATCTTCGACGAGATCGACAAGCACGGCGCGGCCTGCGATGAGAAGTGGGAGAAGCGAGTTGGCTCTCTCGAAGCTGCAGCGACATCGTCGTCCTCTGCTTCCGCGTCGCTGACGACATCGATCGACCCCGAGCACATCAAATTCGAGATCGATGCGGCGGTGGCTATACACATGGCGGCACTCAAGGAGATGGTGGCCGAAAGGCTTGACAAGTATGAGGCGGCGGCGACTACTCGGGTGGCTGCACTCGAGTCGGCGGCGACAGCATTCGAGTCATGGCGGCCGCGCATCTACTCGGGTGGCTGCACTCGAGGCTTGACAAGTATCGCTACTTGTATCTGGATACTGTAACACTGGTTGTTAATTCCAAATAGTATCCGAGTGCTAACAGAGAGTTATGTGGCAATTGTGCGGCTTTTTTTTTTGTGGTTCTTTTCCTATTCATCGTCTAAGCATCTCGAGCCATCGGAGTCGATGAGGAGGGGTTAACAAATTAATGTCCATATAGAAAAGGTTATCTCTGCAGCGGCGAGGGGGATGTGCGACAGGCATAGACCTTTTATTTTGAGTATGCATGATTTTTGAGTCAACAAATTAATGTGCATATAGAAAAGGTTATCTCTGCAGCGGCGAGGGGGATGTGCGACAGGCATAGACCTTTTATTTTGAGTATGCATGATTTTTGAGTCAACAAATTAATGTGCATATAGAAAAGGTTATCTCTGCAGCGGCGAGGGGGATGTGCGACAGGCATAGACCTTTTATTTTGAGTATGCATGATTTTTGAGTCAACAAATTAATGTGCATATAGAAAAGGTTATCTCTGCAGCGGCGAGGGGGTGGGCGACAGGCGTAGACCTTTTATTTCGAGTACGCATGGTTTCTGAGTCAACAAATTAATGTGCATATAGAAAAGGTTATCTCTGCAGCGACGAGGGGGTGGGCGATAGTGTGGCGTGGCTGTACAAATTATATGCAGACAATAACCACATGTGGAGCAAATATTGTTATTAAAAGAGAAGAATTAACATGAAACATATAGAGCTAATCTAAAAAGAATATTTGTGTGATCGGAACCAAGTATTTTGATGAAATTCCTGAATGTATATAATGGGAGTAGTAGATCGGATTTTTATACCTTTTTATGCAAGGCGATAAGAATATCAATGTGAAGTCTGGGCGTCAAGATCAACAATGTCCAAGTAATTCCTCCAAAATTTGGAGAAGATGGAGTGAAGGGCACAAAAGACTTTTTGCATTAGTCTCATGACAAAATAAAGAGTTTGTCAAAAAAAATGAAATGAGGGACTAGATTGGCTAATTAAAAAAGTTGAGGAATGAATTATCCTAGAGACGAAGTCGAGAGGGACCAAGACACTTTATTTATTTTGTCGACGAGAAACACCTCGTGCGGTGTGGTGGTGGAAGGAACACATCATCAAGCAGAGTAGCTATTTTTTTTCTTGAAGAAAATTCCGAGATGCTGCCATATTTTCAGGTCCTTTCTCTTTCGAGATTTGGGATTGGGACGCCTCAAAACTCCCTGGCTCAAAAAGATCCGTCAGATAATATTTGATCGGGAATATTGAATTAATTATGCAGATGCACTAGAAATATGGTATAGTCCAACAATTGTAAACCGAACGAAACATATCCTTAGTTCTTTCAAGGCATCTGGAATTGTATGCTAATGTTAACAACTATATCCAAAGTGATATTATGGCCTTCTGTGCCCGAGCAGAATGGAAGCAAGTCAGTTTTTCGTAGGCAGTTTCAGCATTCAGCAACTGGTTAAAAGTTTGCAGCGGCAAGTGTTTTGTCTTGTCTCACTGTGTATAGCGCCAATCAGCTGATTCTCTTTCCATTCACAGCAGCAAGACAGAACAGAACGATGGAATTCTATCTCCAGCACATGTGGAAGGAAGCCAGTACAGTCATAGCAATCGAATTTAAAATGCAGAGGTCAAAAATGTCTGCCATTCAACATAAGGAAAATACATGGATTAAAACGAGAAAGCTCTCGAAGGCTATTATCCATCTTTCTACAGACTTCGAAAGCTTCCTCGTTTTAAAACTAGTAGTACACAAAAAGTCACTGATAATTGCGCACTGGAGCAACCAGATCAGGTGTGGAACCATGACGCACTGCAGCATGTGTTCCTCAATAAAGATTTTTAAGGTTTTTTTTTGCTTTTGGCAAATATTTTAAGTGTGCGTGGATCCCCATCACTGACTGTAGTCTGCGCTCTGAAAATTATATTGTAGCTTGATCTGTCACCTTTGTTCAATTGATGCCCCCACATTGTTTTGGCCCACAATGGCAGCTTCAATTCAGTTCTGCTTCAACTGGAAAAGATTTTCAGGGTATTGGATTTCATCAGACAAATCTTACTAAAATGTTTGAAGGGCTACAACAAAATAACTTACCTAGCAGAGTTTCATTTGAACAAGAACACTGGACAGTGGATGATCAATGCGGAGAGGCAATGTATCTTCTATGGTTTGTCCTCTCCTGGAACTTCTGTGTCACCTCCCCAGCAGAATGCTTACAAAGCATGTGTGTTCTGTGAGAGGCCAAACTCTGTTCCCAAGAGGATAATATAGAGTAAAACAATTGGATAAGAGCAAAGTCAACAAATGAGTATCTTTCATTTATAAATAAGGATCAAAATATACGTGGTCACAAACAGAACCCAATATCATAAATTGCATGTGTAGAACAATGGCACGTACAAACAAGGGCTATTTATTTTGGTGTGTCTGATGTTGTTAGGATGTTCACCGATGGAGCAGCTATTAATCGTTTTTCAGAATGAAGAGCCAAGTGCAGGTAAAATAAGCAGGCTGAAACATCTATCTCGTGTGTAACAACTGATAATCTGGCATAAACATGGCATCATATATACTTGCAGGAGAAACAGTGGCTTGGAACAGCTACAATTAATCCAAACTACATGCAAACCATATGCTAATTCATTAACTGCCAATGCACATTGCAACTTAAAGGCTAAAGAACACAAAGGTTTGGTTTTCAGGTAGCATATGTTCAACTTAACGATAATAATGATGTGTTTAGATGGAGTTTACATCAGAATGGTCGGTTTATGGTCAGTTCCATGTACAGTTCTCTTATCAATAATGGCTTCATTGAGAGGAATAAAGGTCTGTGGAAATTAAAAATTCCTCTAAAAATAAAACTTTTTATGTGGTACTTGTACAAGGGGGTGACGCTCACCAAAGATAATCTGGCTAGACGTAATTGGAATGGGGGTAAAAAGTGTGGTTTGTGTAACCAAGATGAAACAATTCAACATCTCTTTTTTGATTGTCATTATGCTAGATTTCTTTGGAGAGTTGTTCATTTTACTTTTGATTTAAGACCGCCTAATAGTGTCTCACATATGTTTGGAGATTGGTTAGCTAGAGTGGATGTTAAATTAAAGAAGCAACTACTTGTCGGAGCTTCTGCTTTATGTTGGGCTATATGGCTTAGTAGGAATGATACAGTCCTTGATGGCACTTCACTAAAAATTTATATGCAGGTACTATACAGGGGAACACATTGGCTTCGGTCTTGGTCGCTCCTCCAAAAGTGTGATCAAGACAGAGAAACGATGAAGATGGCGACCCGTAGAATGGAGACTACGGTGATGCAGATTTTCGCTCATCATGGGTGGAGATTTAGTAATAGACTTATGCTTTAGACATGTCAATTTATTTCTTTTTCTCTACCATGGAGTGTGTGGCAGATGGAAGTGCTGCAATTTTTGTAATAATTAACTTGCGGCTCTAGCCTCATTGAGGTAAAGGCCAGGACGTCTTTTCCCATTATCTAAAAAAAAGGTACGAAGTTGACTGCTTCTTAACAAGTAAGACTAAACTAACTTGTAACAGCCCAAAATTTAAATACAACAAAAATCATTCAGAATTTGAACTTTTTAGAGTTATAGGTAATTCCATGATTTTACAAAAATAAAATCTCATTAAAATGGTTAAAGAAAATAGAATATGAAGAATTCCTAAAAATAAAAGTTCATGCTCAAGTGCTTGATTTTATTTTATTTGCCATTTGGATTTCTTGGTGTTTGATCTCCTTTCCCTAAATTCGAATTCATTCAAATTTGTCCAAACTAAAACCTGAAAATGTTAAAAACATTTCTTTCTCCCGGGTGCAGCCCTTTTCTTTTTCTCTTGCCCGCCCAGCCCGTTTTCCTTTTTCCCTTCTCTTTTTTTTTCCTGAGCAGGCCGCCTCCTTCTTTCTTTTCCCCTGGCCCAGCGCAGCCCGTGCGGCCCAGGCCAGCCCAGCCGCCGCCTGTCGTCTTCCTCCTCAGAGAGCAGAGCTCTCTCGAGCTCTCTCGCCGCGCCGCCGCTTTCCCCCTCTCATCTCTCTCTCTTCCTTTCCAGCTCATGTCCTTCTGCAGCTGTAGCCATTCCGCCGCGATGTCATCCCGTTCAGCGAGCCATCCCATCGTTGTACGGGGCGGCGCCGAGCCATTTAAGCCAAGGCGACGACCACCGGAAGACCCGCTCTCACAGCCGGCCGATGAGCTCGTCAACGACGACTAGAAGCTCCGCTCGTCTTCGAGACCAAGGCACCGAGCTCCCCGCGCCGCAACTTGAGCCAACCGGAAGCCGCCACGCGCAATGCCGCTGGAAATATCTCCGCCGGTGAGCTTCTCTCTCCGCCCAATTCGCCGCACCGCTCGCCAGCTAGGCGTACGAACACCCTGCCGACCGGACGAGCCCATATCGCGCCGCAATTTCTGACCGAGTCCGCAGCCCCCTCGCCAAACCTCGCCTTCAATGCGCGGATAGGACCATCGTCGGAAAATATCGCCGCCGGCGATATTTCTTGCGCGCACCGCCTTCTCCTGCCTATAAATAGGCCCGCGACCCTCTTGCGCAGCTCCCCATCACCATCACACCACCAATCGAGCGCCACAACACCCTAATCGACGTTGATCCCCTTTCTCCCCCAACTCCGGCCGCCGCGCCATTCTCCGGTTCAGGTGCGTCTCCTTCCTCCCTCTACATTCCTGCGCGCTGTTTTACTCTTCCTTATCCCCTTCCGAGCCTTTGTGCTAGTCCATTAGGACCGTAGTCATGTTCGCGTTGTGCACCTCCTTCCGCCGCCGCGTAACCTCACCGCCGGCCATGCACACAGCCGCTTTAGCCTAACCGTGCACACGCACGAGCTCCACGCAGCCACGCGCACCTCCCAGACCTGTCAAACCCGGTCTAACACGCACGCACGCGCGTTTTCCTATCGTGCCGCCGCGGCGGCCAACTCCGGCGAGCCCGCGCCGCCGCTCTGTGGCCGTCGTGCCCTTAGTCTCCGCGACGAAATCCCGTAGCCCCTCCGCCCTTCTAGCAGCCACCGGCGACGATTCCGGCGAGCCACCGCCGCGCTCTGACCCGGTCGTGCGTCCATCTGACGTGGCGTCCACGTCAGCGTCCGGGCCCCACCCTCTCCGGTCCACAGGTCCCATGCACCTAGCCCACAGCACAGTAGCCCTGGGTGCACTATGCGACCTGACCCCACTAGTCAGCCTCTGTTGCCCTGCCTTTCTGCTAAGACCACCCGGTTAGTGCACACAGAAACCTGTTTCGACCCTTTTCCTTATTAGAAAAATTTTAGAAAATTTCCTAAAAATACCTTAAGCTCCCTAGATTATTTTTACCATCTTTTTATCCACCATCAGATAGGGTTAATACCCTTAAAATAATTCAAAGCCTAGAATTTAATCCCTGTCCTTTTCTTTATATCATAACTACTTCATTCTAGCTCCAATTTGATTGATTCTTCCTGGTACATTCCTGTAATTACCAACTCTATCCAGTCATATCAGTTCCTCACTGATATTTTATTTGGAGTTTATTTGTATTTTATTTGGATTTATTTTACTTTGCGTTAATTACTTATTTGGCGGTAAATTGCGTACTTTAGCTAACGAGGAGTTCAAAGAGGAGCACAAGGACCCGGATTACGAGGAGGAGTGCGAGGAAGAGTTTGAAGGCAAGTCCTAACTGTCCTTGATCATTTTGATCCTATGTTTTACAACCACATCCTATGAATGGCCTGTTTTAAATGCTTATATGATGTTGTGCTAGTAATGAACCTAGTAGAATAAAGAACCTTAAGATTGATGTCTGCTACCTTGATAAACCTAGGATGTTTCCTTCATTATGCTATAGTAATGTTGGATTTTTGCCTTGACACTAGAAATGCTTAGGGATTACTGCAATCTTTATTTATGGCTCATCTATACTATATGCTTTTGTGAAATGTGTGAAAATAAGTGCTTGGTGATTAAAATAAAATGGGGAATGGTGATAATCAACTAATGTGTTGGATTGAAGTGGGAATTTTAGGCGGGAGCGAGATTTTGGTGATTGATGAGTAGTGGCCCACAGTGGTGGGGATAGGTGGAAGATGCTCGCCTCTGCCGGTCAAGGACCGGTTCGTCGGACCTCACCCTAGTGAACTTCGTACAACCAACAGATCCCTGTATGCGGCAGGACTTGACCCAAACTTTCTGATGCCTATCACTTGATCCACCTCGGGGGCGGTAGTGCAGCGAGCAACCAGGAGCAGATACGACATTGGTCATTGTCCGACTTGACCTTTGGGTCCTCGACTATTTAAAGTTGAAATCTTAAGTCCCTGGGTCAGTAATGGCTCGTGAGTGGGATTGTGGTAACACTCGGGAAAGGTGGGTTTCGCTATATTGCTCCCCCGCTAAGAGTAATATAGTCTGTCACGGTCACAGACGCGCTATGGATGAGTTCACAATGATTAGTCTTATCTTCTCCTTGATGCGTGAGTGGGTGGTAGTTGCCCGTGTTTTGGAAATGAGAGTCGGTACGGCTGTGCGCCCAAAGGCTCACCTAAAATTTTGGAACTGGCGGGATTGAAGTATCTCCCTCAGGGCCAACCCATTTAATCATGACAATCAAATTCTTTAGAAAAGGTTTTATGCTTTTAAAGGGAACCTGCATTAAAATAAGCTCTTTACGCTAAAATATAAACTCTATAGTCTAACCCTTGCTTAAAGTCATTTATGCATCTATTATCCTTTGAGTAGTGTTAGGACTTGTTGAATACTTTATGTACTCACCCTTGCTTTAATCATTCAGAAGAAGATGTTGAGTATGAAGACGGTGGCGACGACGAGTAGGGTTTGCGTTCATCGCCCAAGTTGCCTGTAGAAGTTGGACTCTCCGCTTTCCGCTTTATATTGTTAGTTTGTGGCCAGGCTTGCCGCCGGCCACTGTGGTATTGTAATTTGAAGTCTTTGTAAGACATTTATGGTATTGTAATAATAATCGAAGTATGAAATTGATATTATGGACAGGCAGAGTGGAACTCGACCCTGGGCGCGGCGGGTTCGACCGGCAGCGACGGGGCCCGGCGAAGAAGAGCGCACGCGCCGAGCATCTTCGCAACCGCGTTTAACTGAAGACCAGAAGAGACACGAACTGTTAGTAAGCAGAAGGCTTCTCAATGAAAAGTGTGTTGCTACGCCGCAGGACTGACCTGGCGCTTGCCGTCGGTGTGGATGCTTGCGAGCCCTCCCCGTCGTGGTCAGGAAGGGATTCCACTGCTTCGAAAAATTCTTCGGGACCTTCGGTGTCGCCCAGGTCATGGTAGCTTCGGTCCTTCACCAGTCGCAGCACGGGTTGATTGGGGTGTGTGTCCACTTCCTCTTGCAGCACACCAAGCCTCGCAACCTTGGATCCGTAAAGGAGAGAAGTCTCCTTGAGCTTTGGAAGATGCTTGATGCCATTGATCCCAGACTCCAACCTGCAATATTTGATCGCTAAGCTTTCCATCTGGGGCGAGGCGCCCCCCTCAAATCCGATCTCTCTCAGTTCCTGCTGGCCCCAAATCATAAGCCTCCTGAGATTCAGGAAGGCTCCCTGTCTGAACACCAATTCCTTCCCAGTATGTGCACTCCAGTCAAGCTCAAGGAGCATGAGTTTGGGCAGTCCCCCAAGTACATCTATTGGTTTGCCTTCCTCTAGTTCGCTACAGCTTAACTGAATTTTCACCAGCTGTGTGAGATTCCGAAAGCAGTCAGGCATCACTCCAATATGTCCGGTCAACTTTAGGCTCCGCAGCAGGGGAGGAAGGGACGAAGCGGAACCTAGCCACTCAAGGGACCCAACAGGTGAGCGGTATCCATCAGCATCAATGCAGAGAGAACGGAGGGAGGGTAGCTTCTGAATGGCTTCACAGAATTTATTGCATTTTCTCCCCGAGGCCCCTTGGGTTGTCACCCCTAATTTTCTCAACTCGCTCAGTTTACCCAACTCTTCAATTGCTCTTGTACTGGTACCTTTGAGATCCACAACCTCTGGGATTTGCAATGCTTTTAAGTTGCTCATTCCTCTTGGAATCCGCACACCAGACGTCCCAGAAAAATGGCTAGAGTAAGCCCTGTGCAGCTCAGCAACCATTCTGCTGCGCTCTTTCCGATCAAATAAAGGTGTGAACACGAATGGCAAGCACAGTGTGTCCTTCAAAAACTCTAATGGCTCTGTATGGTCAAACATAGCATTACTCAATGCTTTACTACAACGGAGGCTACGGAGACACTGAAGTTCCGTAATCTCGGTGGGTAGCTTTGAAATATGACTTTTTCTTGTGTCTAGAGCTTGTAAACCATGTAACTTTCCAATAGATTTAGGAAGTGTGTAAATATATGAGAAGCCTCGATAGAATCGGACATTCAGATATTTCAGGTGCTTCTACAACCCAACATTGGTTATGTCCTTCTGTGTAATTCTAAATAGTGAATCCTCAAGATCTAAGGCTCTTAACATCCTCAGTTGTTGTGAACAAATTGAAGATGCAAGCTCTGTGGGCCTCTCACTAAAGATGGTTAGTGATCGGATACGACTCCAGTCCATTCCTCTAGTTGGGCTCTTGTTGCCATGGTATGCTACATGACGAAAGTTCTCAGTTATCCATGGTATGTTATCTCCGATAATACACACAAAATTCTCTCCTCTAGAAATTGAGATTGTGATATCACGCATGATATCATGAACCCGACAACTCTTAACAACCCCTTCTATATTCACTTTTGATGGTATGATCATACCTCGGCTGATTAGGCCATCGAAGTAATTTTCTCCAACTTCCTCAACGGTCATCCCAACGCTTGCTGAAACTAACCCCTCTGCTATCCACCTCTCAACCAAACGTCGTCTACTAATTTCAAAATCCTCAGGGAAAATGCTTAGGTATAGAAAGCATGGCTTAAGATGGGATGGTAAGTGGTCGTAGCTAAGTGTTACCATCCTTCGTGTTGCTTCGAGACTTGGGTTGCTCTCAAGCTCTGAGGGGATTTTCTCGTAAAACTTTCCCCACTCCTCTATCTTCTGACTAGCAAGGATACCACCTAGTGTGACAATAGCCAGTGGTAAATAGCCACATTTTTTAACTAGCTGGGTTACCAAGTTCCTCAAATTCTCATTATTTTCCATGTCTTCATGATTTTTTCGTGTCTTCCCTAGTAGCAACTTTATGGCATCATTTGTGCCTAGGGGTTCAAGATGGTAGATAAAAGTTTGGGACGTGCATTCCTTAGCTAAGTCAACATTACGGGTTGTCACTATTATCCGACTACCTTTGCTATTGTTGCTTGGCAAAGCAATACTGTTAACCCATTTCCATGCATCTATAGCCCACAAGTCATCAAGAACAAGAAAGTACCTCTTGTCCTTCAGTTGTTCTGCGAGGTAGCTGCCAAGGTGATCCTTTATTTGCCCCACATTTCCTTCAAGTTGTTTCAAAATTTTGTTCAGTGCTTCAGAGCCAAAAAGTTGCCTGGTCATATCTTTCAGCAGCTGTCATGACAAATGACTGTGATACAACAATCCATTCGCAGCAAGAAAAGTTTTTTGCAATATTTTCCTTACTGTCATATATCTTCCTGGCATGAGTAGTCTTACCCAGTCCACCCATGCCGACCACACAGATCACACGAGCATGGCCGCTATCGTCGATGTTTATCATCTCGAGTAACTTCTTGGGCTTGTCAAAGCCCACAAGCTGAGCTTCATCAATGTTTCTTGCTGAGAGTTTCCTAATATCTTCCATGCAGGATTCCGTCCCATCAGTGGAGTTGGAGGCCTCAGTCTTGATTAAGTTGTAGCGTGTGTTCCTGTTACTCACTTCTTCAACTCTTGATTTGAGGTTGCGAATCTGTATTGCAATCCGATGGCGATCTTTGAGCTTCTTTAACTTCTCTAACATGCTTTGGCTACCCATGTGGACCGTGAACTCATCAAGGCAATCTTCAATGTCATATGACAGATCTCGTACTTGCTTTACCCAAACCTTCACTAGTTTGTCTTTCTTCTTGGTTACTTCAGGGGCCTCTAGGAATGCTTGCATTGTTTCTAGCTCGTCTTTCATGAACCTGTAAATCAAAAGTTACTATAAGTATTTGGACAGCAAGGTATTTTTACCCTGAACAAAATATGTTACTATAAGTATTGGTGACTCTTAAATTTTAATATCTTGAATTAGTAAGATCTTTCACGACAACCAAATGGACTCAGGCGCAAGGAAAGGAGCGGCTTTGACATGGTATTATTCAAGCACATTGCTCTTTTCTTGTATGATGTATTTGGCTTTTAACCGTCACTGATTTCTACAAAACTAATTTTACTTACATCCAAATTCTATCAAAAACTACTACTTACTAAAATATGAATGAAAGGACTTGTGCTGCTTAGTCTAATGGTATGAATTATGTTACAGTTTTACACTTCAGGGATTCTAAAACAAGTGAACTGAAGTATTCGAGAAAAAACAAGTGAACTAAATAAAAAAAGAACCGAGCGAGACATATGTGAAAGGTTAATTAGTAGCGATTATATCCTTAAACGAGAGAAACAGGGGAAGTCAAAACATGCGCTGATGCCTACACAGACACGTACCAGATATCCTTTCGCACGCCCATCAGCAAACTAATCTCTTGGGCGGCTGCGGCCGCCGCCTTGCTGGCGGCGCTCTTCAGCATGGAACTCGCCATGCTCAACACAGTCTCCGCCATTTTTGTTTATAATTTCGCTAGAATTAATATTCCTGTTCGCAATGAATAAAAATTGCAATCCTTTCAACCGTTTGAAGGGGCTTGGCAACCGTTGCGTCTCCTGCTTGCAGATGTTTCTACGCATGATCTTGCTTCCTCCTACAGAAACGACGCTATGACGATTTCATCAAAGACGCTCCTGTTCACTGATAGGAGCAGAAGCGAAAACCAGCATGGAGGCATACATACATCACTGGACGACGCATGTTGCTTCCGTTCGCACTGGACGGCATCGCCACCCGCGTGTACTGGACGGGCCGCGCCTGTAGATCTTGCCGCCTCCACGCCGCTCCGCTCAGGGGAGGTTTGACCCTACCGTCAACCTTGCATGCTGTTTGCTAGATGCAGAGATTCGCTCCGGTCACAGGGATAGGAGGAATCGTGAGCTTCGAGGCCGGCGGCGACGAGCTAGGGAAGGGAGAACACAGAGGATTGAGGCTCGCGGTAATGCCGGGAAGGAAAGCGAGGTATACATTGCCTTGCTCTACCCTGGACTGGATTTATAGCGAACGCTCTCAGGCTGGCGTGACTTAAAGGTTCGTCATTGTACACGTGCCAAGCCCCCTCAAACGGTTAAGTTAATTGAACTACACATGGATGGCTATTCTTGCAGATCTAATTACAGTGTTAAAACGATGCCAGCTGGCTGGGTGAAAGAAAAGGAATTGGTATTCGTCCACTTGGGGGCGCGTTTGGTATTTTAGCGGTTAAATTTAGAGGGGTTTAAAAAAATCTTATATTAAATAAAGTTTAATTATAAAACAAACTGCAGAACCCCGGTCTAAATCGCGAGACGAATTTAATGAGAGTAGTTAAGCTGTGATTAGACGATGTTTACTGTAACATTACTGTAGCATCACTACAGCAAAACATAGATTAATTAGGCTCATTAGATTCGTCTCACAAAGATATACTTGTCTATAAAAAAATTTTGTTATTAAACTTTATTTAGTACTATTAAATAATAAGATTCCCTTTAGAGCTAGACCCCTCTAAAGAGGGGCACCGAACGCGCTCTTGGTGTTGGCAGCTGCTCGACTCTAACAGAGATGTCTGAGGTTTTACAACTTGGACGGCGAGTCCCTCCCCGAAATCAAGATGTTCCGTCAATGATTAGATCTTTTTTACGTGGTTCATAACTTTAAGAGTGAACGTGGTGGTTTTACAATACATTTCTCAGAAACGATGGATGCCACACTAATGTGCAGCAACTAAAATCCTTAAAGAGCAAGTAGTTGGAGTGATCAAACCGATACATCTGCTTCCGTTAATTTTCAACTTGTTCTTCATCGTTATTCTCTTGTAAAGGGTAAGGCTCCGTTTGGAATGAAGGATTCGTTCTTCATTCTTGTCGGAATTGAACTATTTCTTGTAAAATTTCTGTGTTCCAAACGGAGCCTAAGTGTTGTCGGTTCAGTCTTAAGGCAGTGAAGTGGTTAAAGTAAGCATGTGCTCTGTCCCCGTCATCTAGTCGCAAGAGGAACTGCATTTGATCTCCGTCATACGCGGGGCAAAACTGTGCGGCAGAACAAACCATCACTACTTAGTCGTACTCAAGCATTATTGTCTTAAACAAAAAAGTTTAGGGGGGCAAATTTAGAGGGGTCTAAACAAAAAATTCTTGTTTTAAACAAAGTTTAATTACAAAACTAACTGCAGAACCTCTGGTCTAAATCGCCTCGAGACGAATCTAATGAAGGTAGTTAAGCCGTGATTAGACGATGGTTACTGTAGCATTATTGTAGCAAAACATAGATTAATTAGGCTCATTAGATTCGTCTCGCAAAGATATACCTATTTCAAAACATAGATTAATTAGGCTCATTAGATTCGTCTCACAAAGATATACTTGTCTATAAAAAAATTTTGTTATTAAACTTTATTTAGTACTATTAAATAATAAGATTCCCTTTAGAGCTAGACCCCTCTAAAGAGGGGCACCGAACGCGCTCTTGGTGTTGGCAGCTGCTCGACTCTAACAGAGATGTCTGAGGTTTTACAACTTGGACGGCGAGTCCCTCCCCGAAATCAAGATGTTCCGTCAATGATTAGATCTTTTTTACGTGGTTCATAACTTTAAGAGTGAACGTGGTGGTTTTACAATACATTTCTCAGAAACGATGGATGCCACACTAATGTGCAGCAACTAAAATCCTTAAAGAGCAAGTAGTTGGAGTGATCAAACCGATACATCTGCTTCCGTTAATTTTCAACTTGTTCTTCATCGTTATTCTCTTGTAAAGGGTAAGGCTCCGTTTGGAATGAAGGATTCGTTCTTCATTCTTGTCGGAATTGAACTATTTCTTGTAAAATTTCTGTGTTCCAAACGGAGCCTAAGTGTTGTCGGTTCAGTCTTAAGGCAGTGAAGTGGTTAAAGTAAGCATGTGCTCTGTCCCCGTCATCTAGTCGCAAGAGGAACTGCATTTGATCTCCGTCATACGCGGGGCAAAACTGTGCGGCAGAACAAACCATCACTACTTAGTCGTACTCAAGCATTATTGTCTTAAACAAAAAAGTTTAGGGGGGCAAATTTAGAGGGGTCTAAACAAAAAATTCTTGTTTTAAACAAAGTTTAATTACAAAACTAACTGCAGAACCTCTGGTCTAAATCGCCTCGAGACGAATCTAATGAAGGTAGTTAAGCCGTGATTAGACGATGGTTACTGTAGCATTATTGTAGCAAAACATAGATTAATTAGGCTCATTAGATTCGTCTCGCAAAGATATACCTATTTAGACTTTATTTAGTACTCTTAAATAATAAAAAAAAAATTTAGAGCTAAACTTTAGAACCCTATAACTAAGGAGCATCGAACGCGCCCATGGATATAAAGATAATTATGTGGTCCAGGCGACAGCCTTTTCCGTCCTTGTAACAGCTGGTACACAGTAGCCGCATTCACGCGAGCCGCGACAAGATTTCCCGCCAAACTTGACGGACCGTTCTTGCTACACTGGCGGATAACAATATAGGCTTTAGCCGCGCGTTCCGCGTTTTAAAAAGGTCTAAACAAAAAAAATCTTGTTTTAAATAAAGTTTAATTACAAAACTAACTGCAGTA
>LAPY01000586.1:116776-145628 GCA_000970635.1 Eragrostis tef
GGGCCTAATCCTTGATTAGAGCGTGCTGATAACGTGTTAGGTTATCAGCGGAGCACGGCACGTAGATCACGACAGATAACAAAAAAATAAAACTAGAATAGAGGAAACAATATTTTTTATTGTGAAATTCTAATGTCAGGGTACACAGAGAAGGTTTTCTCAACTATATATATGGGTGAAAACTTAACTTCGTGTTGAGTCTAGATTCGATAAAAACGCTCATATGGACCAAGACATCTCCTTTTAGAAGATGAGCCTGGCTCAATAAAAATTTTACAACAATCTGTTCCCGTGTTCTCAGCCGTGCAATCCTGTACCGGGAGATGAACCGAGTTGCAGACCAGGACCGATCAGGAGGAAATAAATCACAGTAAAAATACGGGCCCACGTATAGATACAAAACGTGTACACGATATATTTTCTGTCCTCGCTCTCTCCCTCCGCTCCCACCGGCCCCTCTCTCTCTCTCCCACACCGGCGGAAGATGCGCCTCCGGCGATGGTTGAAAACATCGCCGGATCCGAAGGGGTACAACGTACCGGCGTGCATGACGGCGACTGAATCTGACCCGGTGCGTCCGTGTGGTCCAGATGTGGACCGAGCGCGGCGGTGAGGTCTGGATCTGAGCCGGGTGCGGCGGTGGGGTCCGGATCTGGACCGGGCCAGCCGCGGGTGGAGGCGCGTGCTCATGGAGGAGTACCAGGCGGCGTGGTCGTGGGCATGGTGGGACGACGACGAGGTGCTCTTCCGCAACGCGGTCAGGCACCCGCTGGGTCGAGGCTGACCAGATCTGCCGCTTCCCCGCCGGATCTCGACGGCGCGCGGCTCTAGGCCTCCCTGCGACAGCGACCTCGAGGTCGCCAGGCGACGCCGAATCTTGTACCTCGACAAAGCCAACGGGCTCGAGGTCGAAGATCACCGGGGTACGCGGCGCCGGTGAGCTCCCCTTCCAACCCTAACGCGAGCAAGGGCGGCGGCGCTTCCAGCTTCGATCCAGCGCGACGCTGTTGCGGTCGTCCGCATCCAAGGAGCTCCCGCGTTCGGCGAGATCCACGAACGGGCCGTCGCGTGCTCATGGTTGTGGTCGTCCGCCGCAACAAGAGCCGAAGTGCAGGTGCTGGCCGTTACCAACGAGCACCACGCGCGCGGCCACGTACGTTGACCACTCTGCGTGCTGTTCTCTTCCGAATCATATTGCTAGGTGCTGAGCTAATTTTGTTGCGATGCAGATGTCGCTGCTGAGTGGGGAGTGGCAAGGAGCAGGCTACGTACATGAAGCGTGTAGGGTATCGAGTCGGTCTGTGACAGACAGTGAAGGGACATAACAGTACATTAATTTAAGTCGTAAAGTGATTACATTAGTCTAATTTAAAATACAAGTAGCATAGCGGAAGTCTTAACATAAAAGAACAAGTTTTGAAGAAGCAAACTAAAAGTAACAACGATACAACAGTCGCTCTCTCAAGACTTGAGCCCGCATCACAAGCCCGATAACGCGACCTCAGCTGGGCATCACTCATCCAGCTCCTAGTGGATCAACCAACTCTGAGAGGGCTCTCCGTCCCACTGGCCTTCGCCACCTCATGGTTAGAGATGAAAACACTACGTGCAACAACAACATTAAAAACAAAGTCTGAGCAAGTCTTACCCGTCAACGTGGCTAACTACAGCCGACTCCTAATATGCAAAGGCCACAAAGGTAAGCTGACTCGTAGCGTAAAAGAAGCTCTAATTAGCGAATCCTTACTTTCAAGTTTTATTTCCGAATTTAAGTACGTATCAAAGAACAGTGCAAGTACTCTACAACAGAAATAACAATACACCAGTACACAATACATGTAAAGTAAATGTGACAGCAGTAACTCAAATCATCATCTAATATCACACTATGAGGTGACTCAGTGAACAAGAAGGTTGCTCATATCCGAGAGCGGCTGCATCAATGTACATCTTGCAGGAGAAAACCTGACCACACGACGCACACACACAAAAGCCATGTGGGGCAACCTTTGGCGCTGGTCCCCTTAGGGCTAGCTGAACCCGACTCTTCCCGAGAATCAATCCTCCCGCACAGTCTCCGTCCCAGACATATGCCCTGATTGGGAGGCATCGATTCTCTCCTACATACCAAGATAGAAAGAGCCGGCTGTCCCCGCACCCTATGGCAACACGGGCTATATCGGTTTACTAGGCCCATAAAATACT
Source organism: Eragrostis tef (assembly GCA_000970635.1). Lineage (NCBI taxonomy): Eukaryota > Viridiplantae > Streptophyta > Magnoliopsida > Poales > Poaceae > Eragrostis > Eragrostis tef. The sequence continues at coordinate 118,982 of LAPY01000586.1, forward strand.
AGCATGTGATCAGTACGTTCGAAACTTGCTCAACAGGGCCCACCACGGACGGTCCTCAATCGACACAGACGGAGCTACCACCGTGAAAGCCCAGCCTTCGCCATCCATCCTACTCAAACAACATTCCCCGTCCGGTCTACACAAACCTAGAATTCTTCTAGTACAATCCAAGGTAAGTCCTACAATACGAGTAGGACCTACCACTCGTCTTCTACCGTCCGCTAGCCACTAAACATAGCAAGCTCTAACGTACCTAGATCACTGCTACAAAAATATGACACAATGTGTGATAGGAAGGATTTCTAATGCAATTCTAGGGTGTCACCTCAATTTCTAATAAACCTAATGCACACACATTTCCTAAACCTCAAACAAGTGACAAAACAAAATCCTAAATAGGAAGGCATGCACCGGGGCTTGCCTGGCTTAGGAGCGGCACTAGTGTCAGCGGGATCAGTCTGCGGCTCCTCCTCCTCCGCAGCTGAAAGTCGAGCGGCTCCGGAGTCGCGTCTATCACTACACGATATGACAAGAACACATAATGCAAGTTAGATGCAGATCAACATGATTCAAATATTATTAGAGTTCATAACAGGACAGTCATTTACATTTGATTAAGGAAGGGAGTCATCAAAGATTTAATTTGCTTAACTTAGTTATTTTCGTTTGTCGAAAATATTTCCTTCATTGAAAAGAAATACTTGAGAGCTCACATTCAGTCCAGTGGCATTGTTCTAAGGAGCAACACCACAAGAAGTAATTTATGGTGAAGTTTAATGATTTATTGCTTTACAGATTATTTTTAATAATTTGTACAATGCATTACACAATTTAAATCATAAGTAAATAATTTGGCAACTATTAACAGTGGATAACTGCTCCGTAGGTAGGTGATCAGAAATTTAATAAGTATGCCAAGGTTCAACATTTTTAGAGCAACAGGGAATTGCTTATGAATTAATTAGTTTCTGCACTCTTTGAATTGTCTACGAAACAGGAAATAGGATTTTTGTGAATTGACAATCTTGACTGATAGATCTGAGCATAAAGAACTCAACAAAATTAGATTCACATTTTTCGGAGGCGTATTTGATTTACTATGCATTTCAAAAATTCAGGTAATTTCTGGGATTTAAACAAATTCGAAACGATTCGAAAATCGGAGCGACCAATCAGATCAGCGCCACACCGGGGGTCACACAGATCTGCCCGCACCGGATCGGTTTGCCACAACAGATCCCACCACTCACGTGCGAGAACGCACGGAGGGCTACACGCGCGGCCACACCGGATCCGGCGTTGTCGCACAGGATCCCGGCGGTGTGGTCGCTGGTGCGCTGCCTACTCAAACAACATTCCCCGTCCGGTCTACACAAACCTAGAATTCTTCTAGTACAATCCAAGGTAAGTCCTACAATACGAGTAGGACCTACCACTCGTCTTCTACCGTCCGCTAGCCACTAAACATAGCAAGCTCTAACGTACCTAGATCACTGCTACAAAAATATGACACAATGTGTGATAGGAAGGATTTCTAATGCAATTCTAGGGTGTCACCTCAATTTCTAATAAACCTAATGCACACACATTTCCTAAACCTCAAACAAGTGACAAAACAAAATCCTAAATAGGAAGGCATGCACCGGGGCTTGCCTGGCTTAGGAGCGGCACTAGTGTCAGCGGGATCAGTCTGCGGCTCCTCCTCCTCCGCAGCTGAAAGTCGAGCGGCTCCGGAGTCGCGTCTATCACTACACGATATGACAAGAACACATAATGCAAGTTAGATGCAGATCAACATGATTCAAATATTATTAGAGTTCATAACAGGACAGTCATTTACATTTGATTAAGGAAGGGAGTCATCAAAGATTTAATTTGCTTAACTTAGTTATTTTCGTTTGTCGAAAATATTTCCTTCATTGAAAAGAAATACTTGAGAGCTCACATTCAGTCCAGTGGCATTGTTCTAAGGAGCAACACCACAAGAAGTAATTTATGGTGAAGTTTAATGATTTATTGCTTTACAGATTATTTTTAATAATTTGTACAATGCATTACACAATTTAAATCATAAGTAAATAATTTGGCAACTATTAACAGTGGATAACTGCTCCGTAGGTAGGTGATCAGAAATTTAATAAGTATGCCAAGGTTCAACATTTTTAGAGCAACAGGGAATTGCTTATGAATTAATTAGTTTCTGCACTCTTTGAATTGTCTACGAAACAGGAAATAGGATTTTTGTGAATTGACAATCTTGACTGATAGATCTGAGCATAAAGAACTCAACAAAATTAGATTCACATTTTTCGGAGGCGTATTTGATTTACTATGCATTTCAAAAATTCAGGTAATTTCTGGGATTTAAACAAATTCGAAACGATTCGAAAATCGGAGCGACCAATCAGATCAGCGCCACACCGGGGGTCACACAGATCTGCCCGCACCGGATCGGTTTGCCACAACAGATCCCACCACTCACGTGCGAGAACGCACGGAGGGCTACACGCGCGGCCACACCGGATCCGGCGTTGTCGCACAGGATCCCGGCGGTGTGGTCGCTGGTGCGCTGCCGGCGCAGTCGCCGGAGCGCGGCGGCGCGCTCGCCGGAATGGCGATTCCAGCAGCCATTTGGTTGACGGCTAGCACGGGGAGGATATACGGAGGACGGGGAGCTCACCTGGGAGCACGGTGGAGCTCGGGAGCGGCCGGAGATGGGTCGGCGACGAGGAGCGGCACGGCGGCGACGACCGGCGGCGGGGAAAAAGGACGAACCCGGCGGTCAAGGCTGTGAATCAAGTGGAAAAAGGACGAACCCGGCGGTCAAAACGATGCGTGGTTGAGGCGCGAGGGTGAAGGTGGTCCGCATTACCGACGGGACTCACCGGAGGCGGCGAATCGGGCGGCGAGGTGGCGGAGCTCGGCAGTCGGCTTCGGGGAAGATGAGTTCGATTCGGGTGCTCCCGTCCACGGCGAGGGCAGGGGCTGCTCAGGAAGCTCTAGGACGACGTGGCGAACTAATTTGCGAAGGAACCCGGGTCGGAGGTGGCTCGACTGCGGCGATTCGACGGCGAGCTCGAGCGGGGCGGCAATTGTGGAAGGGTTTGGCGAGGGGAGAGGCGTGGGGAACGGGCGAGGGACAGAAGGAATGAAGGGGTTCCGACAGGGAACGACCGGTTGGTCGGCCTCCTGGTCGGGAGCGCGGGCCAGGGCGCCGCGGCGGGGCTCCGTACGCCGGCGTCCACGCGGTGCGCGGCGTCGGGCGAGCGACGACGGGGTCACTGACATGTGGGCCCCACAACATCTTCGCATTTTCCCGAATTATTCAAAACCAGATTTTCCCAAAGTTTGACCCGATGTTTGTGCTAGCAAACGAGCTCCAAAAATTATGACACCATCTGCAAACGAAAGATCACGAGTTTCTCTTTCCAGTGATATAACATGCACACTTTGTTTCGAAAAGGATTTCAAATGGCAGGATTTCAAAGTTGGTCACTTTTAGAACTTTGGTGATTTATTTGGGCATCGAAATGAATTTAAAAAATCACCACAAATTCTCCGAAATTCGCATTTCGAACCAGTTATCTCCAGGAAGTTTTGGTTGGGTCAAGTTGTTATGAAAATTGTTGAGTTTCTTCACAAGGGTGTGTTTTGAACCGATTTGAATTCAAATTTTGAAATTTGGATTTTGATCTGTTTTGATTTGTTTCTTTTTGACATTTGGCTTGAACTTGAACTTCAGTGACACGGGGTGTCACAAAGTGAACAGATGCATGTACTACATGGTGTTTGACCATTTCTGAGCCAATGATTTTTGGAGTTTCCACTGGTCTTCCTGATTGTGCAAGGTGCCATTCATGAGTTAATCATCCTCTACTTTCTGCGTGATTTCTTCTTGTGTTAATCTTCCCTTGTTTGTTATTTTTTTTCCTTTGGGAAAAATCTGCACTACAAAATTTTTGCCAACTCTATGGTGATCCAATGATCTTCCTTACATCCCGTTGACATGTTCTTTTGTGAATGGCTGAAAATCTGTACAATAGAACTAGATGAGCAGCAGCCATTTATTTGGGGGGGGGGGGGGGGGTTTAGTTCAATCAGTTTGGCCAGAGCTCTTTGTTTGGTTGAAATTAGGTCATGTATTAAAAACTTTACATTGTTGGCTCATCCAATGTGTGAAAAAAAATTATTTACTAGTTCATGTCGTGCACAGAATTTCCACTTTGCTGGATCATATGGTGCACAAAGTTATTACTTCACTGGATCAACTGTGATAGAAAAAGGTTTTAGTTTTTTTTTTTTTTGCTGGCACATGAGGGAGTACTTGTCATTGATATTGGTACCTTGAATTTCCTTCGACATTGATATGATGTATACATGTAATTCCGTTATATAATTTCATAATGCATTAGAATCCTAATATTTATTCTAGGTGGAGTTCTGTTGTATACTTACTGTAATCAACATTGTTCTATTTTAAAGATCTAGAAGATTTAAACTGGTTACGGTTTTGAATTGCCCAAATTATAATATGTTTGGTGATGATTAGAATGAGAAGAAACTAAGCCAGCTGTAGTTCTTCCTTTTGGCTCAAATATGCTTGGTGTTCAGATGTTCCTCGTTTTAAATATTCAAGTAGCTGGGATACTTCCTTTTGGCTCAATTTGGTTGCTGTTTAGATAGTCCTCTTTGATTGCCTGATTTTGGCTTCAACATACAATATTGTGGGCGGTTTTCTTCTGAAGTGTTTGCTTCTTTATGCATTTTGATGCTTGGATCAGTTTGGAGGTTTGACTTATATTTTATAAGCAAGTTAGATGAGCACGTAAATTTCCAATCATCCGAACTGTTCAGGAGGTGTACGTTTCAATATCTTGCGCTTGCCTACTGGTACTTGTGGAGATCAGATATCTCTTATGTGCTTGCTGGGTAATTTAGTGACAAGAAATTTGCATTGGATATGATTATTTTAAATTCAATATTTGAAAAAACATGGCGCGGTAGTGTACAGGTCAGCGCTGGTACAATATGAGTTTAGTGCTGAGAGTCAGTTGTTTCTTTTTTATTTTGAATGCATTGCAAGTACACGGTTTGATCATTGGAACGTTGTTAATTAGTACACCAAATGTTCCTTGGCAGCTAAATCAAAAAAAGAAAAGATGAAATCAGTTTTCTTTTCATAAATTTTCAGGTGCATGTCCATGTTTCTCTTTCGTGGGTATCAATAGCAAAAATAACTTGAAGATGGTGTTTATTGATGACCCTGTTTGGTTCAGTTCGTGCAATTTGAATGATCAAGTGTAGGGATTGTTCAGTTGCTGTATATTACAGTAGAGAAGTACATTTGTTCATAGCCCCTTGAAATTGTATATACAATGTACTAGTTCATTTCTCGGGCACAATAGGTGAAATTTTAGATGATTCAAAAATACTTGTTGTACACGTATCTCTGGATGTATACATGCCTTTATTTTTTTTTTGTTTGCTATGCTCGCCGAAATGTAATCCTCTTTATTTTGAATAAGCTAACAAAATTATAAGGTACCTCTACTGAGGTAGTGGTAGTACCTTCCCTATTATTCAGATGTACCTCTTAAGGTGCATCTTTATTTTTGTGGCGGATTTTAAGGTGTACTATACATAAATGATGCTGGCAATTTTCTCAGCTAAAAGGTTTTTGTCCTGACTTTTTTTGAAACAACTTTTAACATATTATTTGGATGCACAGTAGGGATGCACTTTGGTTTTTTGCATTAGAACAGTAATAGTACTTGATCGGTGCTTGATTTTTTGAATTTGTAAAGAAAAATAAGGCTGTATAGATGAACAATGCATTCGCAGGTTATTAGAAAAAACAATGCATGCACAGAATATGTGTGATGGATCCTGGTTGAGTCCATGTTCAAGACGACGGAAGCTGGACAACCGGTTCCAGAATTAGGCTGATTATGTACCACTTTGTTGGTTGCTAACTACCGCTTCAAGATTTCAAATTTCAAATAAGTGTGGTGCATGGCACACAAGTGTACATGTGTCCTAATCTAGCTTGTTACAAGAGTCAGAACCGTTCAAATTTTGAAACCAAGCTCCACTATGGATGGTCCATTCAATCTTCTGACAAAAAGGAGTGAGGTTGGCCCCTTTGGCACACTGCCAAAGAATCACAGAGGAGGCCCAGCATCTAATACTGGCTGAAAAAAATTGAAATACGATGGAATACCTGTCCTGGACCCAAGCCACGAGGAAAACTAGTGGCTCCCAACGCGGGAACAGCTGTTGCGAGGAACAGAAGCGACTATCCGATGGCCCCCTGCCTAGGACAAAAAGTCGCATTGAGTCAACACTAATTTAGCTACTTCATCGATTTTATCTTAATCTTCGGCAGGCTGTGGCTGTAGAAAAATAACTACGAACACTGTAGCGACTGCAGAAACACTGTAGCGGCTGTAGAAAAAATAACTAAAACACTGTAGCTACTGCAAAACAGTCAAACGAACAGAGCGAATTAATGAAGCTACACCCTCTCCCCCCTCCCCTCCCCTTGTTCTTGGCTCAATCTCCGTCACTGATAAGTAGACCAATAATCATTGGAGAATTGTACTGAAGCAAGCAGATCATGCGTTGAATAGTGAAAACAGAGCAGTAGTAGCAGTTGGAGTACAAGATCAACCAAAAATGTTTATATTAATCGGGATAAACTCACAGAGGCTCTCTTGTACAGGGTGACATTGCGGCGAATGGTCCTGGCGTCCTTCAATGCAGTGGCCAGGTCGGTGCGGCCGGTGGTAGTTTTTCTTTTTCTTCATAAGTGAGAAAAGACTTCATTGTATTAAGACGGGAATCACACCAACACAGCCCTCAAAGAGAGCATGGGGCCATCTACAGTCATTGTGCAGAGAGGTGGACACATTTATTGCAATAACCGGTGCAGCACCCAGGAATCAAACTGGGTGGGCAGCTCCATAGAGAGCCCCGTTTGTTTCTTTTAGTTCTAAAGTTTAATTCATAAAACCTTGATATTTAGAAATATTAAATAAAATATAATTATAAAAATATTTTATAGATGAATGTTAATTTTCGAGATCTATCCAATAAGTCTAATTATTCTATATTTTGCTACAGCGATGCTACAGTAACGATTGTCTAATCATCATCTAATCACGACTTAATTACCTTCATTAGATTTGTCTTGCGAATTAGCACAAGATTTTAAATAACAAAATTTTCCGTCTAAATTTGAATCTAAACAATAACACACCCTTACCCATTGCGCTATGAGCAAGTTGAGCGCCTTTGCACGGCCGGTGGTAGTCAGACTGGAGGCGGCCCACTAGAGCTGGCGCGGTGCCGATTGGCCCCGCAAGGCGGAGGCGAATTCGAAGCGGCAGACGACGAGGTGACGTTGTGGTGACCGTGGGGATGCAACGGCGTCCAGTGTGTATGCTCCGGATTCGATTGGACTGTGATACAAAGAGAATTTAATACTATAAATAAAGTCTAATTATAAAATTTTTTATAGATGAGTGTACATTTACGAGATGAATTTAATGAGCCTAATTAATTTATATTTTGATACAGTCATGCTACAGTAATTATCTTCTAATCATGATTTAATTACCTTTATTAGATTCCTCTTACGAATTTGATCGAGGGTTCTGCAGTTAGTTTTGTAATTAGACTTTATTTAATACTTTTAAATGACAAAATTCTCTTTAATCTGATCTCTCTAAATTTTAGACCTGACCCCGCATAAGTCTAGATAGTGGTCACACTCGGTGGCCTCGGGAAGGTTTTGGCCTGGCAAAAGAATTTTGGAAACAATTTTCATCTAATGTGACCTTTCTAAAACTTTAGATCCTTAAAACCAACACACCAAAGATCATCAGAGGTTAAGCACACGATTGTACAGATAATTAAGTATGTAGAGCATGAAAGGCTTACCAGAGCCAAGGCGGCAGGCGCCTTGCAGCTGCTGTTGCCGCACCGGTCACGGTCACAGTATTGAACAGCTGTCTCCACGGACCAGTGGTGTTGTGTGGGGCCTTTCTGTTCCTGAGCATTTATCTGCTTCATTTTTTTTGCGAAGCATTTATCTGCTTCATGAATGATGAATTCAGAGTCAGGGCCGTGGTCACGCAGAAATTAATCGTGCCGCAGCGGTCACGGCGTGTAGTACCAATTCCTGTTTCCACTCGGTGCAGTAAAATTAGAACAGAGCAAGTTGTTCCTGTTTCCACCCAGTGCAGTTACATTAGAACAGAGCGATGGCGTTTCCTCACCCGCAATTGATTGTTAATCGTTCTGAAGAAACGTGTTGAATTTAAGTTTTTGTGTTTAGATTGTCTGAAGATCAGAGTGTTGTTCACTAATCAGCAGATGAACACTCGTAATGATGCTCTGGGGCAAGCAGATCGGGTGTACAGCAGAGCAGGTCGGCCGGGTGTACAGCAGAGCACAGAAATACACTTTTCTCTAAAACAAGAAAGAGTGTGGTCCCATGCTGAGAACAACATTAAACTAAAAAACATTTCATTCATTGTTTGGTGACAAGCTGAGAGAAAGTCACCATCGCAATTTTACCGCTCTTCATTCAGCCTGTTCGATCGGCTGCTTTACAGCGGCTGTTTTGTAGCAGCTACAGTGTTTCAGTTATTTCTTTTACAGCCGTTACAGTGTTTCTGCAGCCGTTACAGTGTTCGTAGTTATTTTTCTACAGCTGCAGCCTGCCGAACAGCCCAATGAAAAAGCCCTCCTGTTCTTCCGAAAAAAAATTGAGAAAGCCCTCATGCCAACATCAACGATAACCAGCGTGACACATCTGAGGTGGTGAAGGGCCAACCAGTTATGCAACTAGTGTGGATAGGCTAACACTTGGAGTTTATGGAATGCTCCACTGGCGTTTGAATCATTATTTCACAACATCAGCCAATAAACTATGGAACAATTGAAGCGAACCCTGGAGTTCATTTGATCCATGGATTAAATGTCAATAAACTGATAATTTTGAATACAAGAAGCACTATAAACAGAAAGTGCCCTTGTCAAGATTTATAAACTGTTAATGTGACAAAGATTTGAAGAACAAGAGCATACACGAAAACAAACCCTAGCTAACTAACTCCAATATATGGCAACTAAAAGCGCCTTCAAATTAACAAAAATAAATAAATAGAACAAGGCTAATATAGACCAATCAGTAGTGAAAAGAGTCCACAAAATGAAGCAATCCATCCAAATTAGACACAGCAAGTAAAATATGTAAGAATCAACGAGTAACCTAAAATCTGACCACAAAAAGTCTAACGGGGCAGAGGACAAGATTTCGAAAATGAACTTCCTGCAGCTTGCAAAGCATGCTATAGGACAATTCTTCGAATCTAGCAAACTAGTAATACCTTTTATAAAGGAAAACCAACTGCAGATGCAGGACGCGCTCGGCCCTTTATCGTTTAAATTTAGAGTGGTCTAAACAAAAAGAATCTTATATTAAATAAAGTTTAATTATAAAACAAACTGCACAACCCCCGGTCTAAATCGCGAGACGAATTTAATGAGGGTAGTTAAGCCGTGATTAGACGATGGTTACTGTAGCATTATTGTAGCATTACTATAGCAAAACATAGATTAATTAAGCTCATTAGATTCGTCTCGCAAAGATATACCTATGTGTAAAAAGGTTTTGTCATTAGACTTTATTTAGTACTCTTAAATAATAAGATTCTCTTTAGAGCATTGGATTAGATGCTCTAATCCGGTGGCACCGAACGCGCCATTAGTACTTCAGCTTATTTTCTTCTCTTTTTTGGGGGGTAGGGTCTTTTCCTCTTTTTTCTAAGGCAGCGTTTCTTCCTTGGAAGTCAAGCAACTATTATGGCGTGTTTCTAAGAGATCTCTGTTTGAAAATGAATCGTGTCAGTTTCACACTTCCCAGTTCCTAGTTGTCGCTTCAGTTGCTTGGTCTCATCAAGCCGTGATTAGACGATGGTTACTGTAGCATTATTGTAGCATTACTATAGCAAAACATAGATTAATTAAGCTCATTAGATTCGTCTCGCAAAGATATACCTATGTGTAAAAAGGTTTTGTCATTAGACTTTATTTAGTACTCTTAAATAATAAGATTCTCTTTAGAGCATTGGATTAGAGGCTCTAATCCGGTGGCCCGAACGCGCCCGCAATATCCTAACATAAGGTAGCTTCATCGAGAATAACGTTGAGATCATATTTTTCTTTGGAATGTCGTGTGACATACAGGGGCGGAGCCAGGGGGCGAGCAGGGTCTGGCCCCCTCTATACTTCATGCACCCACACCTTGTACACATTAATAGGACTAATAAAATTTGCTAGTTTGTAAGATGTTTAGTTTTATGAATGTAGTGACACATTATTGGAGTGTCAACATCTTAAGATTGCGAAGAAGATGGTAAAAAGGAGAAGTGAACATAATGAATACTCTACGAGGTGACTACTACACACATGAGGTAAAAGACAATGTAAGTATGTCAAGTGTTCTTCTATGTACCTTATATATTGACATGCTCTTGATCATCATGTTAGTCTTGTCTTTATATTTTATACATGATGATCTTGTCTCTTATGTAATGATGGCATGCATGTACTTTTTTATGTATACTCTATCTTGTCATCATGGTATCATGTCATGTGATCTTGCTTACATATCTTTTACCATGACATGCATGTTTTGTCTATTCATCATGTATCTTGTTTTAATATTCTTATATCATGATGATATAATTATGCTAGTTTTATATACATATCTTATGCACATTATGTTTCGATCGGGTTGTCCTTTTTTGACAACAAGATCATTGTGACTAACATCTTTCGATAAAGGAAAGGTTTTCTTATGGTCACATGATCGGATGGATTGATTGAGTAACAACAGTATTCTATCTACGTCACGGTGATTGGTTGCCTCGACGATGGATGATGACAAGGATCAAGGACTTGATGAGGTCACGGTGAAAGAAATGGATCAAAGCTAAGGACATGCTAGATCCAAACAAGTGTTGGCTTGGTGTAGATGTAGTCTTGAGTTCATAGGAAAAACCGAACTATCAAAAGAGATCGAGTCGTTTCTCTTAGGTCACTCTAGTGGTAAATGTGAATGGAAGCACTAGGGTGACAGTAAAGAAGAAGAGAGAGGAACCAAGTTTGAAGAAAGTTGGAAGCAAGGATTGAGAAGATGATCAAATTCTAGCAGAAGTTAAGTCACCGTACGATACGGTGCCAATCACCATGTGATATATATATAAACAAATAAATAAATAACAAGTATGCAAAAAAAAAGGGGTTGTTGTAGTCACCATATTACCGAAAAATATGTTTCTGATAACCCAGCTACTCTGCACCGAAGATTGCAAAGGTATTGTACCGTTTCGTCTAGAGAAAAATACTGACATACACATATTAAATTTTCTATGGGTCTGATTGGTTCGCATCTGCCGTCCAGGCCCAGCTGAGACAAACTACAAGGGTGCAAGGTAGTGTTGTTTGGTCGGCTGGATCAATACATGCAGGATAAGAAGAGCAGATGATTGGTTCGTTGCACAGTACAAGCCGGGGTTACTTTTTTGCCTACTGCATGCTTCCTCGCGTACCGTGCGAGCCAGGCTGCGGAGAAATGCATTTTGTTTTCGTTTCCCGGCAGCCAGGCTCACGGAAGGCTTCTGCATGCCACGGGCCAGGCTCAGCTTTGCAAACAGCGAACCAATCACGTTGTTCCTGCATCCGGCTCATATCCAGCAAACCAATCAGCCCCTATGATTCCTTCTCAACCTCAAGCTTAGCACAGAGCACAAGCACTGCATATTTACACCCCCGAAGGAGAGGGTGTCGATAAATAGCATGATGTATGGTTCCTCTTAGCTCACTGAAAATAAGAGCTCCTTTGGAATACAGAAATTTCACAGAAATCGGAATTTTACAAGACAGATTGTAACACCACGGTTGATAATAGCACGTGAGGCAAAGATGTTTTCGTGCAGGAATAACCTCTCATTGTAAACATGATCACTAGACAGATTGTAACACCACGGTTGATAATAGCACGTGAGGCAAAGATGTTTTCGTGCAGGAATAACCTCTCATTGTAAACATGATCACCTGAGAGTCCATAGGTGCATGGGTGCGGGGCGTCATTAATCAAAGCCAGATCAGTGCGACGAGCTGTTAACTTCGTGGTCCGGCAGGGATTCAGCAATTACTTCAGCTATGTCTTTTGTCCTTTGGCATTTGCAATACAGGATTATTTGGGTGTGCATCCACTTCTCCACGCAGCATGTCAAACTTTGCCATCTCACCATCATATTGAAGTGCAATAATCTTAAGCCTTGGAAGATGCTTGATACCAACAATCCCTGATTCCAACCTGCAACCGTAGATTTCAATATTTCGCATCTGAGGTGACGTGCCCTCTTCAAATATGATCTCACTCAGCTGCTCCGAAAAGTAAATATCAATTTCTTTGAGATTTGGGAATGCCCCCCTTCTGAACACTAATTTCTCCCCGACATAAGCATTCCGATAAAGACGAAGGAGCATGAGGTTAGGAAGTGCACCAAGTGTCTCTGTCATTATACCATCTTGTAGTCTGCTCCTCGATAAGTGCATCTTCACTAGCTGCGTAAGGTTCCCAAACCAACGTGGCATTTCTTTAAGAGATCCATTCAGCTTTAGACTTCTCAGGAGGGGCGGAGGGCAGGAAACAGAATTTAGCCATTCAATTGCTCCGACATCCAACGATCCCTCGGCATCCACACAGAGAGATTGGAGGGAAGTGAGCTTTCCAATAGCAGCACAAAATACCTTGTATTTGTTCTCAGTGGCATCTTTTGACGTCACACTTAATTTTCTTAGCTGACTGAGCTCCCCTATCTCTGCTATTGCTTTCTTACTAGTTCCTTTGATGTCCACAACCTCTAGTATCTGTAACTCTTTTAGGTGATTGATTCCCCTAGGCATCTTTACACCTTTTGTGTCAGAACAACGGATAGAACAGGCCATCCGTATCTCAGAAAGTAGGTTGCCCCGGTCATTGAAATTAACTAGAGGCGTGAACATAATGGGCAAGCACACTGTCATACTCATGCACTCTCTAAAACAACCATAAGCAAATCTTTTGCTACACCGAAGGCTACGAAGACTTCGGAGTTTAGTAATCTCGGTTGTTACTGCTGAAATATTTGCTTCCCTCATGTCCAAGGTTTGTAAGTATCTCAGCCTTCCTATGGATTGTGGAAATGCAAAAATATTGGAAGCTCTAGCAACATTCAAATATTTCATGTGGAGTAACAGCCCAATGTAACTGGCATCTTTTTGTCTGATTTGAAACTCTGCACATTCCAAATCCAAGACTCTCAACATTCTCAATTGTGGTGAACCAAATGAAGGCGCTGACCCTATTGGCCTATTACCAAATATAGATATTGAACGGACACAACTCCAATCCAAGCATATTTCTGAGCACTTGCTCCCATGGAACGCGACATGACGGACTTTCTCCTCTATAGTAGTGGTGTTATCTTTAGCCAAGAGTACAAAATTTTCCTCTTTAGAAATTGAAACTATGATATCACGCATGATATCATGGACCCTGCAGCTTTTGATCACTCCTTCTATATTGACGTTTGATGGTTGAATCATACTTCGGTTGATTAGCTCATTGAAGTAACTATTTCCAACATCCTCAATGTTCACTCCATCCCTGGCTCTAACAAAGCCCTCTGCTATCCATCTATTGACCAGACGCCTCCTTTGAATTTCAAAATCCTCAGGGAAGATGCTTAGGTAGAGAAAACATGGCTTCAGATGCGATGGCAAGTGGACATAGCTTAGGGTAACCATCCTCCTCATTGCTTCAAGGCTTGGATTGTTCTCAAGCTCAGAAGGGAGTTTTTTATAAAATTTCTCCCACTCTGCTGTACTTTTAGTCGCAAGTATACCTCCTACACTGAGCACAGCCAGTGGTAAACAGCCGCACTTTTTTACGAGCTTAGTAACTATGTTCTTCATGTTCTCACCAGTTTCCATTACTTGGCGTCTTATGTGTGTCTTTCTTAGTAGCAAATGTATAGCATCATCTATTTGAAGAGGCTCAAGGTGGTAAATAAGTGATCCAGGAGTACAACTCTCAGCTAAGCCAGCATCTCGTGTTGTTATTAATATACGACCACCTCTGTTGTTATTCTTTGGAAAAGCAATATCATTAATCCAATTCCATACATCTATGGTCCATAGGTCATCAAAGACGACAAAGTACCTTTTCTCCTTCAAACCTTCTACCAAGAAATCAGCAAGATGGTTCACTTGGACCAACAAATTTCCTTGAAGGCCGAGTTTGTTCAACGAGTCAGCACCCAAAAGTTGTCTGATCATATCTTTTAGAATCTCCCTCCGATCAAAAGACTGTGACACAGTGAGCCAAGCACAGCATGAAAAGTTTTTCAGAATATCTTCCTTGTTTTCATATGTCTTTCTTGCTAGAGTGGGACCATAGTCAGTACTGACATCTATCAGCTTAAGGAGTTCCCTTTTCGGTGTAGAAAAGCCCACAAGCTCTGACTCATCTATATTGTTGGCTGATTGGTTGCGAATGTCTTCCATGTAGAAATCCCTCTCATCTGTGCTGCTAGAGGAAATGGGCTTGATTAGGCTGTACCTTGTGTTCCTGTTGCTCACTTCTTCAACTCTTGATTTGAGGTTACGGATCTGGATAGCAATCCGGTGGCGATCACCAAGCTTCATTAGTTGGCGTGACAGGCTTTGGCTCTTCACGTGAATTTTAAACTCATCTAAGCAATCTTCAATGTCATAGGACAGATCTTGCACTTGTTCCGCCCATACATTTAACAAATCGTCTTTCTTCTTTGCTACTTCAGCAGCTCTCAGGAATGCCTGAATTGTTTTTAACTCATCTTTGATGTACCTACAAAACAAAGGTTCAAAAATTCAACGTCGATTCACAAAAATACCGATCAGTGGCTCAAAAAGGAATAAACAAATCTCATAACAAAAGTATAGCTAATATTAACGTTTTTATCTATCTGTGCAGATATATTGTAAAGATACTTAATTTGATACTAAAACCAAGTCCAAAACACCAATCTGCCGTACATTACACATGAACCCAAATTGATCCCTACAAAAAAGGGAGAGAGAGAAAAAAAACAACTTGGCGAATGACCAGTTCATTCCATGCAGTTCATTGGCAAACTGTATGAAGCATAAAAGATCATTTATTGGTTGCTAAACCCAGCAAAGACTGCAAACACCTTTGCGCTGGTGACCAGGCAAAGCAATATTACCTCATAGATGCTAAATTACCAATAAACTCTATCAGATTGCGGTATTTTAAAACATTGTAACAGATAACTTCTAGCAATGTTTTCCTATTTAAGAGGAGTTCAAGGAAGTGAAGAATATCAAGAGAGAGTTCAGCGATTTTTATCGAAAAGGAATAACGTGTTACGTGCTTGAGTGGTAACTACTGCAAGAGTGTGGGGATAAGACTCCATCAGCATTCAGCAATCCAATAGTCCCAGCACATATATGATGTAGTCATGACGTAGTGCACCCCCCATAAATTAATAGGGCGTTGTTTTAGACAGCTTGGAAGTAGGAATAAACTCTGCTAAATTTTGCCTGCCAATATAGGTAAAACGATCGATCTAGGCCACATGAAAAAGGTACATGCAACATGCAGGCTTGTGCATACTGGTCGAAGAAAGTACTCTCAGTTTTCAAAAGATAAATTTGTGGGGGCTCAATCGAAACCCACATTAACAGCGTAAACATACCGATCAGTGGCCCAAAAAGGAATAAACAAATCTCATAATAAAAATCTAGCTAAATAATATTAATGCTTCATCTGTCTGTGAAGATATATTGTAAGGCCAGTCTCAATGCATCCTTTCATAAGCATTAAATTATATGCCACATATGCATTTTTTGCTGGTATGGCAAGGTAATTATGAAGAGAGAGATGAGAAACTTTCATCTCTTGTGAGAGGTCTTTCATCCCTATGAAAGGAAGTTGGCTCTCTTTCCAAAAACTTGTCTTGATAACAATGAAATGAAAGTATGCATTGAGAATGGCCTAAAGATACTTAATTTGATACTAGAACCAAGTCAAAAACACCAGTCTGCGTACATTACACATGAACCCAAGTTGATCCCTGCAAAAAAAAAAGGGGGGGGGAACCCGACTTGGAATGACCAGTTCGTTCCATGCAGTTCATTGGCAAACTGTATGAAGCATAAAAGATTATTTATTGGTTGCCAAACCCAGCAAAGACTGCAAACACCTTTGCGCTGGTGACCAGGCAAAGCAATAATACCTCATAGGTGCTAGATTACCAAGGAACTCTATCAGATTGCGGTATTTTAAAACATTGAAACAGATAACTTCTGCATTTTTTTTCCTATTTGAGAGGAAGGTCAAGGGAGAGAAGAATATCGAGAGAGAGTTCAACAATTAGATCCATTTATTCAAAAGGAATAACGCGCTTGAGTGGTAACTACTGCAAGAGTGTAGGGATAAGACTCCATCAGCAACAAATAGGGCGTTGTTGTGGACAGCTTGGAAGTAGGAACAAACTCTGCTAAATTTTGTCTGCCAATATAGGTAAAACGATCGATCTAGGCCACATGAAAAAGGTACAAATGTGCAGGCTTGCATACTGGTCGAAGAAAGAACTAGTACTCTTAGTTTTCAGAAGATAAATTTGTGGGGGCTCAACTGAAACGCACATTAACAGCGTTGAGCTCTCATTCGCGTCAAGGCAAAAGGCCAGATGAAGCCGAAATGCCTCCCATCCGCATCATTAAGACTCGCCGAGACTCTTACTTATTAGCCTGCAATTCCTCCGAATGACAGTGTGCGGCAGCCGCAGGAGCTAGTGGGGTGAGGGACGAGGAGGAAGGAGTGGTGGTTGTGGGGGAACGGCGCGCGGCGCAGGAGGGTGGACGTACCAGATCTCCTTCTGGACGCCGAGCAGGAGGCTCGCCTCGTCGGCGGCGGCGGAGGCGGCCTTGCTGACGGCGGTACCCACCAGCGCCCGCGCCATGCTCACCACCGTCACCGACGCCATCAGTTGGTCTTCTGCTCGCCCTCGAGTAAGTCAAACGTGTTCAGATATTTTTCCTTCTGAATATGTGGCGAGCAACACTAATAAACTCTCTGGCAAAACTGATCGGCGCTCACATTTGCGTCGATTTGATCGTGCACGTGCTGCTCTTGCTAGGATTTGTTCTTGGCTATGCAAATGAAATTGTTTCAAATAAATTTACACTTTGTTTAGATGAAAATTATTGCGTTAAATTTTGAAACTGCTCTAAAAGGGAAATGCAAGCCATGGAAGAAAGCACTGCAACTACTGACAACAATGCAGCAACTCCATAGAGACGAAGGGGCCGGAGAACGGAGAAGGGGGCTGGAGGATGAAAAGACAGACATTCATCCAGTAGCAGAGTCTTCGTCGTTTGGAAAACGTCAAAATTATAGATAGTTTTGAAGTAGCAAAAGTAACTGCAAGTCTACAGAAGCTGAAAGGTCAAAATATCAGGGAAACTAATTTGCGACATTGATCATTTATAGACACATGCCAAAAGAAAATTCAGACGGCTACGTGTCTATTCATGAACTTCAACATATTCACAGCCACTCCTATCGAACAGCAACTATTGCCACTCTGTAGAACAACATAGTCACATGAATGCACTCCATTCGCATCACTGAATTGCCACTTTTGAGACGGACGCAGCAGGAGATACGAATTACAATCAGAAGTCCACTTCCACAAATGAAGACCACTTATCCAATTGTGTCTGATAACCCTCACAAATACATACAGACGCTCCAGAGTTTTACGAGGCGCCCATCCCAGAGGCCCAGGGAGCCTCGGCTACCTCTACAAGGACTTATGGATAGTATGTATAAAGGGAAAATTTTAAAGCCCAGTATCTTCACTACACGCGGCAATCATCATCCTCAGGATTGTGTAGGACTGGACGTCACACAGCAAAACCATTTCTTCTGCACGTGAGATTAGCATGATCAATGGCAAATCAAAAGCTCAGGACGGACGAATTCAGCATCATGGTTTCATCAAAGAAATTCAACAAAGGGCACTGATCTAAATCATGGAGGCACATACCGAGTTTGGCTTGGCAGCATATGACTCCGACCTCTCAGTCCTAGTGTCCTTGCAAGGAGAATCAGTGTCTTGACCATTTCCACCCTTCTTCTCGTCTCTAGCTTTGTTGAATATCACTGTGAATCCGTCAGCAGAAGCTGGGTCGTTGACGTCCCATTCACCAAACTTAGGTAAAGGGCGACCTGATTCCTCCTATAAAAAGCGCCATTATCCATGTTAAAGAGTGAATCTTGTGGTTTCTTTCGTACTAACAATAGCAAATTAGTAAGCAACTTAGCAAGGTCAGTAAATAAAGAAATTAAAGATGTTAACTTTGTCGTATCAGTTATGCCGGCATATAAGATAAATTGTGTATGAGCATCTTATCAAATAGTGACATGAACGCTTTTGCAAGCAGCAATTACTGTAGCAAAGCTACCATGAGATGAGACAAAAAATAGGAAGAAAATCAAATATTCAGTCGGCAGACTTTAGTTACTGGCTTGCAATATCGAATGCAGGTGCCCTGATCCAGAGCAGCATTATGCAGACAAAGTAAAATAATCAGATGTGGAGCATCATTCCAGGAATCAAAAATTTTGAAACAGATGACAAAAATAGGAAGTCGGCATGAACAATTTCACTGCTTGATTGCAGCAAGGACGTGCATCTAACATAGTAGTAAATCAAGAATACTTCTTGAGATCAGATAGTTCATAGAAAACAGATATAGAGAGCCAACCAGAAACAGGAAAAGAGTAGGAAGTTTAATAGTATCCAAAACGTTATAAAGGAATCCATCCACTGAGCTGTCCAACATACAATGAAGGCTGGAGTGGATATTTCGGCTGCCTTGCTGACATTTCTTTGCATAACTAATTTGGCAACCTTTTAAAGAATAATGAATTGATGATTTATACAAATAGGCGAATAGGCCTTAATTTTCCTAGCAAATAAACCGATTGTTGAACAATTTGGCAAGCATGTTCAGCTGGCATATTTCAAATATTTTACGGAAGCAGTATAAGAGGCCCGTAAAATTCTAAATCATAATCGCCAAACATGCTATTGACTACATTTTAAGCTTCAACAACTAAACTAGCTTATTAATTTGTAGTAAGGCATCCAGCCCCAAGTATGACTACATGACTACAGTTACATGGTTCCACATTTGACCCATGAATTCCTTTACTTTTGTAACATAAAAAACTGTCGCTATGTGGCCAAAGCGATCAAACAACAACATTGGCAATCAATGATCAATGATTCAGGGGAAATAATCGTTCTCATCAAATGGATTGGAAAATCTGCTCTAGCTGTCTACTCATCTCCAATCATTCCAATATACAACTTGGTGACTAAATTTGCCTTTTAACATTCTACAGCTTTATCAATTAAGTATCATGTTCTCTGAATAAGACTACAGGCAACAATATTAATCAGTCTGCAAACAAAGATTTCAAATCGATTAGGCTAAACTACGTCCTGTGCATCTAGTCTAGGAGTCCAAAAAAAAAAAGCATTATGGTGCTATTTGGCTCTGTTTTAGTAACCTTACATTCCTCTATATCTCGCATATGGAGAACAAACGAGAGCCTAAATTCATATTGCCAACCACCATCTGCAAAATGAAGAGCCCATGGCACCAAGACGGGTCCGTGCCTCCCAGTTTCCACACAAGTTTCCTCATCAACTACTACTTCTCGGTTCCCAATTAGCACTCTACTCGCACTAAAATTCAAGATAAGGCGTAGCTCACCTCGATCCACGCCACATACACACAAAGTGCACAAGTCGCAATAATAATCAGATGAAACCAACAAGAATCCGAGAGCAGAGCCGCACGTACCGACATGGATAGGCTACTTTGATCCGGCGGACGGGGCGAGAGACGTTGGGGAAAGTTTGCGGCCGGTGGACTGGGAGAGGAAGAGGAAAGGTGCAGGGATAAGAGGGGCGAGGAGGGGGAGAGGAATCGAGGTGGAAAAGCGGTTGATGGCGAGGACTTAATACCTCGAGTGGCGGAGTATTCTCCTCGCCTTCTCCCCTCCCCGTAAAAACAAAAGAAAGAAAGGCGCCTAAAAATCGTTTCTTTTCTGGGCAGTAGTAGCTCGCCTTCTCGGAGTCCGGGAGGCGCGCATGTGACCCGCGCGGCCGCCGGGGCCCGCGTGTCGGCCGGAGCGGGAAGGCGGGGACCGAGGGTGGGGCCCCGGTGGCAGCGAGGGTGGGTGAGGGCGGGGCTTGTTTGACCGACCGGTGGGGTGGCGCGCCGGGGACAGGGTGGAAACGCGAGTGGAGCGGGGTGCACGTCGGTGAGACACGGCCGCGCTCGCTTGCTTGCTTAGCTGGCGCGCGGAATCTGGTGTAGCCCCCTGTGGCTCGCGGGAAGTTGTTTGTTTACACCTCCTTGCCCTTGGGAAAACAAGATCATCTTTTTTGTGTGAAACGAAAACAAGATCAGTTTTCTGCGCTGTTTGAGATGAAATCAGCTCACGTTAGTTCTCTAATAATAGCTGCTCGTGTAGTAAAATTTTGGAACGAATTCAATTAAATCATGCGTCGAATTTGCCGTCCAATTCGTTCTTTTTGGCCCGTGCGTGCGTGCCACCCTGACAGCGGCGGGCACGGATCCGAGCTGGCTGAATTATTGGTTTTGGATTTTCCCAATCCGCGCTCCCGTGTGCCGAATGTCAACTGCATATGATGTCGTTAAGGATGTGATATGACAGCTCGGTATGTCTGGAGAAAACCCAATTAGTTTCAAACAGGACAAAGCTCCGGCAGAACCCAGAAAATACACACCCACCGTCGTGCGTTCAGACTGTCCCGTTCACACCCGTTCTATACTGGATTAAACTATTGATTATGTGCTCGTATACTACTGCTAATCCCGGTGTCAGGTTTGGAGTAAAGTGAACGGCACAACGTGTGGTGTCATGCCGAGGTGATTTGCAAATTGCAAGCAAGCACGCATGCAGGGCAGGCACATCGCTTGTGCTTTCAGCTACCTTTGACTCTTGACTTCCAGCTTGATTCGTTCCAGAGAAGCGACGTCCGCGTCGTCCGTCCGTCCCGTCGAAAAGGAAATTTCAAGTGGGACGGGAGAGAGATTAGTGCGACTTTCAAAAAAAAAAGAGATTAGTGTTGTGCATCTTCTCCCCGGAAAGGCTCCTTTGAACTGGTACACGGTAGTTAGCTGGCGCCAGCTCGCAATGTCTCCTTTTGTCGTTTCTTCGTCGCGTCGCGATCGAACGTGGCTCTCCATTCCGGTCCAGCGTGGACCTGCCACGTGCCCACGGGTTCCATGTCAGCAGGGAGATTGATGAACCGTTGAACCTTGAAGGCATAAATATCTTATCTTTATTTTTTTTCTATTTCAATCATTTATAAACTTATGATCAAGCAAGAGAATCTACCCATTTGAACCATGGTGATTCATTTCGAGAAGGGTTGTGCGTTATTCATGGGACTGTCAACATCCATTAACAACGTTGACGTCACCTATTATCCCATTGTTAGATGTCACTTCCACTGACGCCGGAGAGCCCTTACCGAATGAATATGCACCAGCCACGCCACACCCATACTTTTTTTTAGAAAAAAAGAATATATTGCATAACCCAACATATGATGTATCAATTGATACATGCAGTTGTTCCATTATTACAACATCTTCCAAAAAGTTCCACGGTATCATAAAAATGAAATATTGATCCATGATCACAAATGTTATGGTACTGAAAAAAAATCAAAAGGTGATTTTATTATTGGACCACCACATATTATTTGCAAAGATTTTCAAAGATGTAGCTTCAAGTCGGATGCATGCCATCTTCAACAATGGGCGATCCACCTCCTTCTGTAGCAAGTACCAGAAGCGAGCTCAAAAAGTTCCTTTGAACAGCATCTGCATATATGAATAAACTATCCTTTTATCAAAAACCACATCATTGCGACATAGTCATATAGCCCAGCATAAAGCATAAATTCCATTCCAAATTAACCTCTTTAGTTTTTTTATCAGTTTCCCCACCCAATCAGAAAACATATGCTGAAAGTAAACAGGAAGAGTGATATTAAACGTTGTTTTCGCCACATCCATACTTATATAAGATTATTTTCTCTCACATTGTTTATTTAGAACCGTGAGTGGCTATCCTCTTTTTTAGGGCCGTCTCACGGAAAAAAAAAACTCTCCAACGACAGACAGTTATAAATATTATTCATATTTATTTTTTTACAATTAATATTTATAGCTTTAAGCTCATAGATCACTTTGAAAATATCATAGAATTTTCATATCGAGTCAAAAATGAATGTGAATATGCATTTTATAAATCTATGTAATGCATTTTATAAATCTATGTAATTATTAACTTTTTATTTATAGGCCAGTAAATGTTCATATAATTGTTGAAAGAATCATCCAAATAAAAAATTACTAAAAGAAATACCTAGCAACTTGCAAAAAGATTGTTTTTTAATATGAACATGAGGGCAAAGGCTGGTTCCAAAATTCCAGCAATCGATTGTATCATATTGGTAATTGAAGACGGTGTAAATAAATAGTTACACTATTCCTTCTTGAAAGGAAGAGGAAGAAACAAAGAAAGAACGTATGACCTTTAGCTCTGCGGATATGCACAATATCGCCCCTCTCACAAGCTAGTCACAATCCTCTCGAAACTTTTTGCACTCAATCTTGTATAGGGGAAAAATATGGGGTCAGTAGTCCTTTAAGTTCAAAAGATATCAACAATGAAATACATCACATCTAGAGTATTTTTTTGACACAGCTTTCCCACAAATAGGTTCTAGGTGTTAATTTTTAGTGACAAATAATATTTCCATCAATATCTAGAACCCTTTTTTTTTTGCGAGGACATCAACACCTAGAACCTATTGTGGGACTTTTGTGAATCCTATGATATGTTAGACCAAGGAAGTGTTCATTTTCAGGGGTCTAAAATTTAGAGAGGTTACATCAAAAAGAATTTTGTCATTTAAGATTATTAAATAAAATCTAATTACAAAACTAACTGCAGAACCCCGGGTCTAATTCGCGAGTGGAATCTAACGAGGGTAATTAAGTCGTGATTAGAAGATGGTTACTGTAGCATCACTGTACCAAAACATAGATTAATTAGGATCATTAAATTCATATCATAAATTTACGCTCATCTGTAAAAAGATTTTGTAATTAGACTTTATTTAGTACTCTAAATGACAAAATTCTCTTTGATTTTAGAGAATCTAAAATTAAAAAAGGGGAAACGAACGGTACACAGTTACTTCAAGACATTTGCAAGGGCAGAGTGTGCACGTATGCATTCATATATATGGATGAATGTATGTATGTGGGGTACGTGAACATGCGCGACATGTTCCAAAAAAAAATATCAATGAAATGTATCGCAAACTTTATTTAATATAAGATTCTTTTTTTAAAATTTCTCTAAATTTTAGCTCTAATACAACGAAACTCTTCTCTAAATTTTCGATCTGTCACATCAAAGAGAATCTTATTATTTAAGAGTATTAAATAAAGTCTAATGACAAAACATCTGTTACAGATGGGTACATCTTTAAGAGACGAATCTAATGAGCCTAATTAAACTATGTTTTGTTACTGTGATGCTATAATAATACTACAGTAATCATCGTCTAATCATGCCGTAACTATACTTATTAGATTCGTCTCGCGAATTAGACCAGGAGTTCCGCAATTAGTTTTGTAATTTATATTTTTAAATAACAATGTTTTTTTAGATGATCGAAGATATGGACAACAAAGATGTGGTTCGCTGCAACACAGCATGTCAAATCATGAGGCCTTTCAGCCTGTCAACCATGGCAAATCATGATGACAAATGATGTGATTTGCTGCAAACTGCAGAGTTTCCGCTGCTGGGGTGGTCTCCTCCTCGCTGCTCAAACGGGAAAATTTGACCAAGAACTGCCTATCCCCTAGCAAGCAAAGTGATACAGCGACTCGTGATGTACTGATCGATGTGGTGAGAGTGGAAGAAGCCTGAACCTTTATCATCCATATATCAAATGATATAGAACATCAAAACTTTGTTTGATAAACTATAGTAACTAATTAATAAGAAACCAGACTGAAACTATTATTTTTGGTAATGTGTCAGTTCAGGAATCTTAGAAAAGAACAATCAGCTGTAATCAGCTTGTTGACCCGTGAAAAGACACTATAACCAGAACACAACGAGTTGACTTTTTAGCTGTAGTACCATTCTAAAACTGAGTTTCATGACATTGGCAACAGCTTATACAATGGTGTAAGAGCAATTTCATAGTTTTAAGTTTCAGCATATGAGCATGTTTCTCTCGCCTTGTTATCTCTCCAACATCATAAAAAAAGTCCTATGTGCAATTGCATGAACGACATGCGAGCGGGTAGACATGTACCATTCTATTTACCAAGATTGAAAATTGTACCCTCACAATTCAGAAAACTCGTGAGAGATTGTGTGTCTTATGTACGTAACTGTTTTGCGTGATAGAGATTAATAAAAATATTTTCTTTTGAACGACATGTGAGCCGGTAGACATGTACCATTCTATTTGCCAGAATCGAAAATTGTACCCTCACAATTCATAAAACTCATGAGAGATTGTGTGTCTTATATAACTGTTTTGTGTCGTAGAGATTAATGAAAATATTTTCTTTCAACAACTAATGTGGTACAAATATTTTCTTTCAACAACTATTTTTTTTTGAGACACTTCTTTCAACAACTAATGTGGTACTGTAATTGTGCCCAACGTCGGCTATACCAGCTATGGAAGTTGGCCCAGCTCAGCTAGCTTTTGGGCCTCACAGGTTCTTGCTTTCTTCAACCTTCCAAGGATGATTTCATCATTGTCTAGCATCAGTGGTTGACAATATGCGCTAAAAAAAAGATCAGTGGTTGTTGACAATATGGACGGTGTGCAATCACTAATGAAGCCAAAATAATTTGATGTAGAGATTACGTTGTACAACAATATAGGAAGCATTTTGCTCACCACATTTGTCACCTTTTTTCTTTTATTAAGGCATATTGTGTTACCAAAACCAAACTATGATTTCTCAGCATAAACTTTATACATATAGGAGGAGGAGCATTGAACTAAGGTGTAGTGTTTGATTCAGTAAGAGGTAAAGCAAACGCAATCAGATCACACTTGTATCAACGATTGGATAGGTGATTACACCGATGAGCTTTTGTCAGAGTGCGAGGCTGTTCAATGGAGCAATAGCAGGCACCGTTCAGGATACCCAGCTTTTGTCTTTCTCAAGAAAATTTCCTCGCAAAAAAAAGATATCAAAGAAAATATTGAGTGGAAGCCCAACCCTCTAAACAAATATATTTGGAAGTTTCAGAAAAATTCCAGAACAAATCATAAATGTGGATGTGGTCACAAACATGCTTGCAAATTTTCAAGTAAAAACCAATCTTGTTTCGAGTGATAAAGAAATAATAAATTATGATGAGAGGGGGAGGAAAAGGACAAAATAGTAGTTATGCAGTATTTTTGTCAACTGGCTCCATGATTTTTTGTTGCATCTTTCAAATAAAATCGAATTATCCTCAAAATTTTGTATGCATGTTTCCAACTGCCAATTCAACATTTGTGATTTTCTTCAATGTTTTCAAAACTCTAAATTATTTGTTTTTGGAAGGTCTTCGTGACTCTACCGAATAATGGTTCCCCATATAGTATTTCGTCTCGACACATTGTCCGAAAGAATTGCTGGTCAATCATCAACATCCTCTCATTTCCGGTTAAACAAAATACGCTTTGAACGAAACTAGGGGCCTGTTCGTTTCAGAGGCTAAAATTTTAGCCCCTGTCACCCCCTAGGGTAAGCCAACAGCGGATGGGCAGATGAGGACTAGCTTCCTTTCCTGCCGTCGGCCCCAGCTCCAGCAGTCCTAAAACTCGTAGCGGTAGACGATACAAACGGTATTTTAACGCACTTTTACCGAACCCCCACCGTTTGCATGCCTGCACCGGAATCTTTAACGCTGTCCTAAAACGGATGGAAAAACCCTCCTCCACACACGACTAAAACACCGCCATGTGGGTCCGGAGATCGCTGACCCCACTCGTCAGCCGCCTAAGTGAAACAGCCTCGCGTAACCGACGGACGAGATCTCTGAGCCGGTCGGAGCGTGGCAGCACGCGGGAGGAGCACACTGGCCGCGGGCTGGACTCGTAGAGAGAGCAGAGAACCCAGACCAAACCCGATCCCAACCCAGCCAGCAGCGTCCCTTGGCATTCCGCTCACGAGCTCTCCTCTCCGCCCTTCTCTTCTCTCCCCCCTCACGCCAATTTCGAAACAGCGAGCGTGAGAGCTGCCAAAAGCCGAGCCCTTTCTCAGATTAGAAACAAGCCCAGCGAGGGAGGGCGAGCGCTGCGGTGGGGAGAGCTTCGACCGCGAATTCGGCGTCGATCCGGCGCGGCGGCCGAGGATGGCGGGCACG
>LAPY01000586.1:146902-164614 GCA_000970635.1 Eragrostis tef
AGCTGCAGGCGGCGGCGCCGGCGCCAGCGGACGCGCTCGCCAAGCTCCTCGAGGTGAGACCCGCGGGGAGAGGGACACTCCCTCCTAAGCTTGTTCCTTCTTGAGTGCTGCCTACTTCCGTCGCGCCGAGGATGGTGTGGGTTCTGGTTGGATCTGTGGCCGAGGCGCGGCAATTTGACAGGTTTAGGGTTTAGGGTGGTGCCGTGTGCGGCGCTGGTGGTGGCGTTCCGGGTGTGGAACATGGCTCGGAGTGCTTAATTAGGCTGGTTCTGTTCAAATTAAGCTGCTTGGAGGGTCCCAAAGGCGTGGGCTTTTGGTCGGAGGGTGGCTAATTAGGAGCCAATTCGTTAGGTTTTGGCGAATTTGTGCTATTGAGGCCCCTTTAGCTCATGAATTGGCGCTTTTCTAGAAGATTCCTGCTTGTTCCTAGTGCAATTGGTGGGTTTTGAGTGAGGGAAGTGCTTTAGTGCAGCCTCTGGATTCAATTGCTGGAGCTGCGGCTATGCAATTGGGGACACCATGGTGTAGTCCTTGTGGTTCAGGATCTGGAATTGCTGTTGTCAGGGTTTATGGGGTTTGGCGTTGCAAGTCTGTAGGAGGTGTCACTTTTCTGTTGGTTGATTGCTGCGTTGGTCGCACTTGAGGAGTCAGAGTAGCTATTGGAAAGGCGAGGTTTTGGTCTGCGAATACTTAGTTTGGCGGTTTCTGTGAATGACTTGCGGCGTGTTGCATGGAACCATTACGATTAGGATGGTGTCGGTATGTAGTGCTGTCTTGCAGTGCCTTTAATACTCTGTTTATATGGTAGTTTTCGTTTTAGTAAGTGGCGGACATTATTTTGTCGAATAAAACCAATTCGTTCAGTTTGCTGCGGAATCATGCTTTTCTGAACTACCTGAATTTGACACCTGTGCACATGTTGGAATGGCACATATGTCTGTCAGACTGTCACACAAAATACGGGAACCAACTATACATTACTTCTTTTTTGTTCTTTATTTGGTCTGCACTGTTCAGGGCAAAGAAGCAGAAAGTGAATCTTATACCCCGAGGTCACGTTTTGGGCTTAGTGTATTCTGGTGTCAATAGTTCTGTCTTAAGGTTTAGGATGGGGATAGCTGTATAAAGATGGATAGTTTCTTGGTATTTACTTCTCCTTGTGCGGCTTTCCAATTCTGAAGTCCATGGAAGTAAATACTAAATGGCATAACCCATGAACAAAGCCCTATGGGTTTGAACTTTTTTGTGGTAAGTATAATAATTTTCTGATCTGTTCTGCTCGCAGCTAAGGCTATGCTAAATCAATGGCTGCTTTTATTACCTGATTTTGGATATCCTGATGCTTGTTTATAGGGATCTGTGTACTTTTACAGAGAGCTGCAAACTGGATAGGAATAATTTTTAGGTCTAGAAGCAAATTATTTTTAAACATCTCCATCGGATTTAATCTAACATCTGAAGATAGCTCTGATGTTTCAGGCAGCATAAGCTAAAAACTGTGGAACTAAAGCTTTTAAACTTGCTTACCTGTAAATTGAGAAATTTATTTCAGGTGGCGCAGTAAAAAAACTAGCATTTCTTTTAAGAAGAGAGTTGCACCTATATTTTTAACATTCTTTACAGTTGCGTATTCTGTGCCCACAAATCTGGAACAGTGTTTTCATCATAAGACGTAGGATGCTAATAAGTTACCACTCATGCTCTGTGGCATGACCAATTATTGTTACATTTTAATTTTTATTATTAAATTCCCCTTTTGCAATGAGCTCTGGTGGCTCCTGTTGCGCTTTACAGATATGGAATGTTAAAAAGCTAGATAATTTTCTATGTATCAGGAAAGTGGATATTTCAATTAAAGTGACAATGGTTCAGAAAATATAGATTTCTTGACAATTTGTTCTCTGCCTTCTGTTCTTGTTCGTTGAACATAGAGTAGAAGGACAACATGGATTATAACTCTGCTGGAAGGATTTAGTGCTTACCCTTTACTATTTCTCCAAAGCTGTTTTTTTAATTATTTTTTGGTATTGAATTGTTTGCCTGTATTGTCTGTGCACTTAAAATATTTCTTCTTTGTAAGACCTAGATACATTATAAATGATATTGTACTGCAGGAAGCAGCGGGATGCTTACATGGAATAGAACAATCGCCAGGGTCTTCTGTGATGGAAGCAATCCAACCATGTTTAAAGGCTGTCACCAGAGAAGAGTTGCTGAAACATGAGGATGAAGATGTCAAAGTTCTCTTGGCAACCTGCTTCTGTGAAATTACAAGAATAACTGCCCCTGATGCTCCCTACAATGATGATGTTCTAAGGGTAATTATCATATGAAATGGTTATAGATGACATCAAATGGCTGAACCATGAAGTTTGGACTGAGTTTAAATGTTGATTATTTTTTCTCTCTTGCAGGACATATTTTACCTGATTGTGGGTACATTTCGTGGACTTAGTGACATGAATAGCCAATCATTTGGCAGGAGAGTTGCTATTCTTGAAACAGTTGCTAGATACCGAGCATGTGTTGTGATGCTAGACCTTGAATGTGATGATCTAATCGCAGACATGTTTCGAACATTCTTAGAAGTTGTCAGGTAATTTCTGCATTTCTATTGTATCAATTGTCAACTATGTCAATGCACTGGGGGCAGTACATGATTATTCAACTACTGCTTTGTACTAGTATTATAGTTTAAGTGAAACCTACTTAATAACAAGCGCTGGAATATTGTTCTTGTCCTAAAACAGAAACCCAAAACATTTTTTTTTGCGCCATTCAACTGATTAGTAATGGTATGTGACCACTCCAATGAAACATTTTCCGCTAATCATGTGGTTCTTGGAAAGTGTGTACACCACAAATAGTCCACATTTTGTTTTGCCTTGTGTTTTAACCTTTTGATTTCCCTTGTGCTTGACTTTTCTTTTTATGCAGTGACAGTCATGAACAAAATATTGTAAAGTCAATGCAGACTATAATGACCCTAATCATAGATGAGAGTGAAGATATACAGGAGAGCCTTCTACGCGTACTGTTATCAGCTTTAGGGCAGAAGAAAACTGTGAGTGCCTTTCCTTTTGATGTGTTTTGGTAATAATTTATAGCTCTTTGGATTTGTTTTTGTCTTTTTCAAGTATTTGAAGGCCTTGTTGTTGTTTTCTGTTCTTCATGGACTGTTCCAACCGTTTCTTAAATTCTTATATTGTTTTCCTCGTCCAAAGTATTGATTCTGCTACTTTTTGTAACTAGGGTGCTGCAATGTCTGCGCGTAAACTCGCTCACAATGTTATTGAGCATTCGACAGGAAAACTTGAACCGTACATAAAGAAGTTCCTCACATCATCATTGGCTGGGGATGGCAGTTCTTCGAATGGTCAAGTTGATCATCATGGAATCATACTAGATGTGTATCAGTGCGCTCCAAAAGTTGTTAAGGTGGTCGTGCCTTATATAACTGGGGAACTACTGGTATGTACTCTGAACTAATAACGGGGGATAGAATATATTGCATTTAAAAATAGAAAGTGTCTTCCACATTTCTCTGAGAAATCGATTTGAAATTAAAGTGCAATATCTGAATTTGAGTGGTTCCTTCTATATAGTTCGCCCTTGTTAATTAAAGTTTATGTTTGATATTTCTAGGCAGATGAAGTAGTTATTCGGTCTAAAGCGGTTGAGTTACTTGGGGAAATTTTTTCTTTACCTGGAACTCCTATCTTGGAATCTTTCAAGTCGCTTTTCGCTGAGTTCCTGAAGAGACTGACTGATAGAGTGGCTGAAATTCGTGTTTCTGTGGTCGAGTATTTGAAAAGATGTCTAATGTCAAACCCTTCCCGGCCTGAAGCTCCAGAAATTACCAGTAAGGAGTATATTCCCTAATAGCTATTCATCTAATTTAACTGACCAATATCCTGTCTTGATGATGGTTATTTCCCTGGCAGAGGCACTTTGTGATAGATTGTTGGATTATGAAGAAAATGTGAGAAAGGGAGTTGTGGCTGCACTGTGCGATATAGCTTGCCACTCACCTGATGCAATTACAACTGATACTATTAAAGTAGTAGCAGAGCGTGTCCGTGATAAATCGGTAAGTTTATCTTTGCTCATTTGCACATTTCATTTTCCCCCCTCTTATTTAGTTTGATTGTATGATGTATTTTCAAAACATGAAACTACAGCTGGCTGTGAAGTGCTATACCATGGAGAGGTTAGCAGACATTTATAAGGATTACTGCCAGAAAGATAGCTCAACAAATTCTGATGACTTTGAGTGGATACCTGGAAAGATATTAAGATGTCTATATGACAAAGATTTTAGGTAACACCACAACTGTTCTTGAGCCTCTTTTTTTCCTTGCTTTACAGATATACAATGTAAAACCAAAGTTTAGCATGCTTGTAAAATTTTAAACATATATTCTGTAGTCACAATTGAATGGTTATGTGGCACAGATATATAGCATCCAGTTCATCTCTGTTTAGCACATTTTCTGTCTGACTTTCCCTAACTTTCGCTATCTGATTTGGACGCCGCAAAGTTGTCATCCGCACTTTGTCACGACTTAATGTAGCCAATGTAATAGGCATTCAAAGTTTCAAATAACCACATTTATTCATTGTTTATTAGATACAGTAGCTCATGTCTTTCTTAAAATATTTCTATTGTGTAGATGTTCATAATTAGTACAATGTGAGCACCTGGTGTTATCTGCTATGTAATACACATGAAAACTGGTGTTGTACTGCATGAAAGTTCGCTAAATAATTTTTTTCCAGAGTCAAAGTGATTAGGTCATTTGACATGGATTGTTGTTAAATGTGGTTTGACTATGAAACTATCAACCTATGAGAGAATTCTGACGTGGTTGCTTTATTTATGCGGTGCAGACCAGAGTCAATCGAATCAATTTTATGCGGTTCATTGTTTCCACCAGATTTTCCCATGAAGGGAAGAGTGAAACATTGGGTAACAGCTGTTACACACTGTGATAAAGTTGAAATCAAGGCTCTAGAACAGATATTTTTGCACAAGCAAAGGTCAGATAGTCAGCTGAGGTTTTGCGTATTTTGGTACTTTCAATCTGAACTCTTTCTATACATGTTGTGATACGGTTTTCCCCAAATTTCAGATTGCAACAAGAAATGCTGAAGTACATGGCACTTCGGCAACTAAGCCAGGTTTGTGTGAATCTTGAATTTGATTCTTGCAATGTCACTGTTGATTAATTATCTTACCTTGCTAATCCTATCTGTAATGCAGGAGGAAAACCCTGATCTGCAAAAAAGATTCCTGGGATGTTTTCGGAGCATGTCTCGCTTATTCAGTGACCCTGCAAAGTGCGAGGAGAACTTGAACATGCTTCATCAGCTAAAAGATGACAATATCTGGAAAATATTCACTAGCTTGCTTGATTGTTCGACTACATTTGAGCAAGCCTGGTCTCTTCGGGTACCTTCTACTTCATTTATCGATTGTCATTTTGTTTCCAGCTAGAGAGATAAAATAGAAAGCGGAATCTGAGAAAAGATGCCTCTGGTCTTTTCTTGACGCCAAGCTTCTGCCATTTTTTTATTCCGATTTATTTCACAAGTTGCTAGGAAAGATGTGCTTGCCAGCTAAGCTATAGCAGTTGCCAACTGATTCAGTATCCACATATATGTTCTCCAAGTGGAAAATGTTTATACTAACCATTACCATGCATACTTGTTCTTTTCCTGAATATTCCATAATTAAATGATTTACCCTTCTCTGTAATCTGCAGGCTGATTTGCTTAAGATACTTGGTGAAAAACATGCACTTTATGAATTTGTGGGAGCATTAGCAATGAGATGTTCATATTTACTTGTAAACAAGGAGTATGCCAAGGAGATTCTCTCTGAAGCTTCAGAGCAAAAGACTTCTGGGGATACAAAACTGATATCATCATGTATGAATCTTTTAACGGTAAGATAACTTCCTAAACCACTTAGATTTTTTGAGGGAAAAATCACTTGGATTTTGGGCAAGACATTTTGCTGATGAATTATTTGTTTACTTATATTTGGACATTGAGAAGATGGAACAATGGTAGGAGACAAGTGCTTGTCTCTTAGATCAAACAATTATTTCTTTTAGGAGGTTCTCTTGAATGTTTGAAATCTGGAGGTTGACTGATTTGTTGTGAGCTTATGGTATAGAGTTGGTGTAGCTATGAAGCAGGAAATCAGTCGGTTGGACGTCTATATCTTTACAAAATAGGATACAACAATACACATCCAACTGGCAGCTGCTATATCCATAAAGCATAGGGACATGTGTGATAATTAGAATTAACATGCTTCTAGCCTCTAACTTCCCATTGTTCAAAAACCAGTAGTAGCGCACTGCAGGAAACACGTGCAGTGGTGCAGCATGCCTACAGATGATAGGGACCTATGATGTGAAAAATCATATAATTTGCACACATTGGTTTGAGGAGAACAGGTCAGGTTCTGGGGTAACTCAGTGCTTTTATTGATGTAGGTGCTGTTCCCAGGGTGAAGGCTTTCCTCTTTTATCTAGATTGGCTTGCCTGAATGACTATCTGGTGTATGCTATTATATTTAGTGAGGACTGACATAATTAACCGTCTTACGACACATTCCACATACAAACCTCTTAGGGCTAAGAGTAGGCCTACATGGATGACTTTGTAACAGCAGTTGCTGATGAATGATTAAACAATTTAGCAATGCTGATGGTTCTATTAGGGTATTATCATTGATCAGATGACTCATGTTTATATAAATAACATCGCTACCTAAAGGTAATCAGCGATCTTTGTTTAGTAGAAGTGCCTCCTATATCCCCCTGGTGCAGTGATCACGGGTGAGTCCTGGAAACAGCCTCTTGCAGAAATGCAGGGAAAGGCTGCATACAAAATACCCAAAGTGGTCGGACCCTTCCCCAGACCATGCGCAAGTGGGAGCTTCAAGCACTGGGCTGCCCCGCTTTTTACCTCCTGTATCCCTAAAGTGCTGAACTACTGTCTGATATCACTTCTCTTTGTTCCGATATTACTATTGAAACTTCCCTTCATTTTTTGCAGGCAATATCTAGTTTTTTCCCTTCACTTTTGTCTGGTCTTGAAGAAGATATTGTTGAACTCCTGAAGGAGGAT
Organism: Eragrostis tef; assembly: GCA_000970635.1. Classification (NCBI taxonomy): domain Eukaryota; kingdom Viridiplantae; phylum Streptophyta; class Magnoliopsida; order Poales; family Poaceae; genus Eragrostis; species Eragrostis tef. The sequence continues at coordinate 154,046 of LAPY01000586.1, forward strand.
AATGAGCTGCTTAAAGAAGGCATTGCTCATGTTTTATCGAAAGCTGGTGGCAATATTCGTGAACAGCTAGCCTCGTCAAGGTTCAGCTGCTTGAGAGCCTCTTGTCTTTAATGTTAAGTTAAAAATACTAAGATTATGACTGGACGTCTATATCTTTACAAAATAGGATACAACAATACACATCCAACTGGCAGCTGCTATATCCATAAAGCATAGGGACATGTGTGATAATTAGAATTAACATGCTTCTAGCCTCTAACTTCCCATTGTTCAAAAACCAGTAGTAGCGCACTGCAGGAAACACGTGCAGTGGTGCAGCATGCCTACAGATGATAGGGACCTATGATGTGAAAAATCATATAATTTGCACACATTGGTTTGAGGAGAACAGGTCAGGTTCTGGGGTAACTCAGTGCTTTTATTGATGTAGGTGCTGTTCCCAGGGTGAAGGCTTTCCTCTTTTATCTAGATTGGCTTGCCTGAATGACTATCTGGTGTATGCTATTATATTTAGTGAGGACTGACATAATTAACCGTCTTACGACACATTCCACATACAAACCTCTTAGGGCTAAGAGTAGGCCTACATGGATGACTTTGTAACAGCAGTTGCTGATGAATGATTAAACAATTTAGCAATGCTGATGGTTCTATTAGGGTATTATCATTGATCAGATGACTCATGTTTATATAAATAACGTCGCTACCTAGGTAATCAGTGATCTTTTTTTAGTAGAAGTGCCTCCTATATCCCCCTGGCGCAGCGGTAAAGCTGTGACCATGTGGTCACGGGTGAGTCCTGGAAACAGCCTCTTGCAGAAATGCAGGGAAAGGCTGCATACAAAATACCCAAAGTGGTCGGACCCTTCCCCAGACCATGCGCAAGTGGGAGCTTCAAGCACTGGGCTGCCCCGCTTTTTACCTCCTGTATCCCTAAAGTGCTGAACTACTGTCTGATATCACTTCTCTTTGTTCCGATATTACTATTGAAACTTCCCTTCATTTTTTGCAGGCAATATCTAGTTTTTTCCCTTCACTTTTGTCTGGTCTTGAAGAAGATATTGTTGAACTCCTGAAGGAGGATAATGATCTGCTTAAAGAAGGCATTGCTCATGTTTTATCGAAAGCTGGTGGCAATATTCGTGAACAGCTAGCCTCGTCAAGGTTCAGCTGCTTGAGAGCCTCTTGTCTTTAATGTTAAGTTAAAAATACTAAGATTATGACTAAATCGATGTTGCTTCTATTCTCAGCTCCCTTGATCTTCTATTAGAGCGTTTATGCCTAGAGGGCACGCGAAGGCAGGCTAAGTACTCTGTTCAGGCGCTTGCTGCTGTTACAAAAGATGATGGTCTTATGTCCTTATCTGTTCTTTACAAGGTACCATTTTAATTATTTCCTTGTATTATATGTACCCTTCTCCAATCAGAAATACTTGACGTTTTTGTCTGAGATCTTGTTGAACTTTTGAATTTATCTATCATTAATTTCGAAAGTATTTAATTTGGAAATATGAATATTGAAATGTGCTTTCATAATCGTATCATAAATATATTCTAATAGAAGTTAGTGGAGTGCTTACATAACACATTTTGAGTTCTTGTCATCTCGAAAACGTCAAGTATCTTTGACATGAGGGAGTATATATTTGATAATAATGATTAATTGTGCGTTGTGTTTGTAACTTTGCAGAGGCTTGTGGATTTGTTGGAGGAAAAGAAAGTTCATCTACCATCCATCTTGCAATCTTTAGGGTGTATAGCTCAGATAGCGATGCCAATTTTTGAAACACGGGAAGAAGAGATAATAAATTTCATAACTAAAAAAATTCTTGAGTGCAATGATGTAAGATTTTGAATTTTCACTTCCATTTTCCCTTTTATGCCATTGTCATTACAATTCTGTGTTAGCAGGACATGGTTGACGATTCTTCTCGCAAATCTGAATGGGGTGATAGTACACAGAACTGTTTGTTAAAGGTTTGTGAAGTTATGGAATTCAAGGTCGAACTTGCAATCCAATCAGCAATGTTCCTTAACTTCTAGTTATTCTCTTGTGGTTTTTTTCCTTTTGTCTCATGCACGTCCAGGAATAGAAAAATTAATGGGTATTCTTAAGAATATTCTTACCTATGGTGATATTTCTCCAAATACGATTTCAAGGTACCAATATGCCTTTGTGTTGCGATGCGTATATTCATACCAATCTGCACACCCTTGTTTTGTGATGCTGTCATTCTACAGGACATAATATTTTGTTTGAATGGTCACCTGCAGTGCTGTTGATAAGGCCCATTTGAAGCTTGCAGCAGCGAAAGCTGTTCTCCGGTTATCAAGACAATGGGATGACAAAGTGCCTGTTGATGTGTTTTATCTGACAGTGAGGATTTCACAGGTATTTCTTGGGTTCATCACAGCTTAGCAGGCTTTCACATTGTTCCTGTCTTCTATACTATTTATCTTCTTTGGAGATTCATATTCCTTTCATTCCCAGGACGATTTTCCTCAGGTGAGGAAATTGTTTCTTGGTAAAGTAAATCAATATATTAAAGAGAGAACACTGGATGCAAAATATGCTTGTGCCTTCCTATTAAGCATTGACGACTATCGTGCCCTGCATTATGAAGAGGTTCTGACTCTTAACATTGCAACCTATTGATTCTCTCTTTGTATGGATGATAATCAGTTATTTCTCATTAGTTCACTGTTTCTCTTGTTTCCTTTTTCTTCTCAGTTCAAGCACAACCTTATTGAAGTGGTGCAGATATGCCAACAAGTTAAGATGCGGCAACTTTCAGTCCAAGCAGACATGAATTTGCTGACAGCTTACCCAGAATATATACTTTCCTATTTGGTTCATGTCCTTGCTCATGATCCTTCATCGCCAGACATTGAAGAACATGAGAATGTGAAAGTATTTGGTCCAATTTACTGGTATCTAACACACTTATATTCCATTTTCTTGTTATCAGTAACTTCTGTCTTCTATCATAATCCATACCCTTTGCATTGTTCTAGATTTTCACTTGCAATATGGGTTCTATCTTGATTTCACTGCTTGAACATTGCACACATTTGCTATGTTAATGTCATTGTTTGTACAGAAATTGTAATTTTGATTTCAACAGATTTCACATTGTACACTAATATATATATACTTATAGAAAACTATATTATTGGCCGTAAGATGGGCTTAAGTTGTGAAAAGACTTGTAATGGCAATGGCGATTTGTGCTGAAAACTTGGATTTTAAGTGGTTGTTTCCAAGGGCTCACCTTTATCGTCTTCCTAACAGATCTTTTTTATTTCGCAATAGTGAACTTCCACAACTACTGAATATTAATCAATATCCTGAAATAGACATATGCTTAACATGCGTATATTAATTGAAAATATCTATCCAGGCGATTGCATCTAGCTCTTTCAACTCTCCTGGGAGGAGAAGGATTGCAGCATATTATTCCAGGCATGAAAAAGGAGAGCTTCACCACAATAATATCTATATTCAAAAGTATCAAATGTTCACAAGATGTGGTCGATGTAAATAAGACCAAGGTAGGAAGTGTCAATTTACTATTTGTTTATTTGTGTTGCCTTACATAGTTAGATTGCTTACTATTTATTATGGACTTAATATTCTGATATGCTGTTTACAGACTCTGCATGCTATATGTGACCTTGGTACTCTTATTGCAAAGAGGTTAAGCCAAGAACAAATGGATGTAGCAGAACCTCAAGTGGTTCCATTACCTGCTCAACTCTATGTGCCACTTCAGGATAATCAAAATGAAAATTCAGTGGTATGTGCTTCAACAAAACAAGAGGTAATGCTTGATATTTCGTCTGAACAATGAAGCTCTGACATTATTTTTACAATATTTCTTTTATTGATAACTTATCTAATATTATGTAGGAGACTAATGAGAAAATGTGGTTGGGATGTGAGAAAGTACTTAACCACTTTGAGGCTCTAATGATCTGTCTGTCTGTAGTGCATCTATTGTTATCTGTTGGACCTCAACTGGGCTATGGTTTTCTGCCTGTTTTTCCAGATTGAATCTCCAAAACATAAGATGCTTATAGATGAGACTGATGAGTTTGGTAATGAAGTTCCTCTTGGGAAAATTGTCAAACTTCTTAAATCTCAAGGAGAAAAGAAGACAGGAAGAAAGCAGAAGACACCTTCGGGCTCAGCAAATGCAGGGAATGATGATGATGTACTGGGTTTGGTTAGAGAAATCAACTTGGACAACCAAGAAAATTTGGGGGAATCTGAAAAGAGCAAACCAAAGAAGCATCGGACGAATGAAAAGGAAAATAATGAGAAGTCAGTAGATTTTTCTACACCAAAACGCAAAAGGTCAATTTCTAACAACAGACCACACTCTACAAAAGGCAGTAAAATTGGCGATGAGCTTCTAGCCCACACCCCAAGCACAGATGGGGCCAAGAAGTCCTTGGAAAGTAAACTGAAAAGGGAGAAAGGCAGAAATGAATCAACTGATAAAAAGCTGTTAGTATCCCCTAGCAGTAAAACTCCTGTGTCAAAAGGAAATAAGGGTGTTAAGAAAACCTATGGTGACAACTTAAATAGCGGTCCAAAGGTAATTTCTTCCATCTCTATAATATGTAGCTATAAAGGATTACGTTTTATTTTCAGTTTTGGATTTTGATTATTTCTTATTCACCTTTGCAGAAGTCTGCCGATAAAGACAATAGCAAAAGAACTTCGGATTCGGGAAGTCTAAACGGGCCACTCAAAAGGAACAAGCAAACACCGATTTCTGGTCTAGCAAAGGTAATAATTATTGTTTCATTTTATTCTGTAAGCACCATTGCATTATTCACATGCTTTGTGCAATACCGTGAATCGTACCAACAACTAAGAATAAGTCTACTTCAAATTTGTGCAAGTTTCCCTTTGTCTTGTCATTGCTGAGAAGTAATTTGTGCCTGCAGTGTTCAACACATGACCCAAGCGGCAGAGACTTAATAGGACACCGAATAAAAGTTTGGTGGCCTTTGGATAAGAAGTATGTTCTTTAGTTTGTGTTATCTTTTACTGTTGCTATTTTTGATTCCTGAAGATGATGTAGATTCTAATTGATCTTTTTTAATTAGATTCTATGAAGGTGTTGTGCAATCATATGATTCATCAAAGAAAAAACATACAGTAAGCTTCCTGACACGATGATGTGCTGTTATTTATTTCATTCATTCAATTATTAGTGTAAGTGCAAGCATGAGAAATAATAGATAGCTTTGTTTTTTTGGTCACCTTTTCAGTATTTGTTTTTGTGTTATGAATCCTTGCCAGTCTGCCTAGCATTTTTTGTGAACTGTTATTACTAAAGGATTAGAGGATGCCCTACAACATTTCTTACCTAAAAATATTATAGTCTCTTACTTGTTTATAAATTATTTAAATTGCATTTTCGTGGTGACACTGACATGCCAAATAACGTTTTTGGAAATTGCCCAATGAGTTGTCGTATACTCGTTACATAATATAAAAGAAACTTAATTTCTTAAGATACAATGAAAGAATTAGTTTAGATGCCATTCATTTTCAAAAATTGACATCCTAACCGGTAAAAACATTACGACATCCTAATGAGCATAAGATGAACTTGTACCTTTTAAAGTTTTCAATAAATTAGTTTATTTGGAAGAATAAATATTTTCTTAATAATTCTTTTCAAAATTCAACTCTGAAAATGAATATACTATTATTTTTCATTTTTGTGCAGTATGATGTTTATTTACTCTAATATGTGGCGTTCACATTTCTGTGAATATAACACTATAGCTTTTTTATGCTCTAACTTAGATTAACAAGGGCAAACAATGCTATAACGCCTGTATGACTGCACTATAAGGGTATAGGCTAACCTATCACCGGGTTATAGAGAAACGCTTGGCGCTCACAGTAGCAATTTTCAGTTCTGTTCAGTACAAGTAATCAGCACTTGAGACATGCATAAGTGTATCAATGCTGATTTTAGTCCATTCTTGTAAAAGTCTAACTGTGATTCTGCACTCTGGCATAGGTGTCATATGATGATGGAGATATTGAGGTGCTTAACTTGGCTAAAGAGAAGTGGAAAGTGATTGAAAGTAATGAGTTGTCAGTAAAGGTATGAGTAGTTTCAATTCTTTCCTTGTCTGTTTCTTCAACGTAGACGATAATATTTGAAAGTGATTGAAAGTAATGAGTTGTCAGTAAAGGTATGAGTAGTTTCAATTCTTTCCTTGTCTGTTTCTTCAACGTAGACGATAATATTTGAAAGTGATTGAAAGTAATGAGTTGTCAGTAAAGGTATGAGTAGTTTCAATTCTTTCCTTGTCTGTTTCTTCAACGTAGACGATAATATTTGAAAGTGATTGAAAGTAATGAGTTGTCAGTAAAGGTATGAGTAGTTTCAATTCTTTCCTTGTCTGTTTCTTCAACGTAGACGATAATATTTGTCCAACTTAGCTTACTAAATTGTGCAGAAGCAACAGAAGGATGATTCAGGGAGAAACCAAGGACGGTAAGCTAAATTTGTGCAATTAGAATTTATTATATATGTCTAGAGTTGTGTACTGCAGTAGAATTGTGGAGCTACTGAGCAAATACACTCACTGATGCATGTAATTTAAGACAGCTTCCACTAAGCCAGAAATAGATGATACTAATACTGCCATTTGATGGTTTGGGAGCTTATTAAGTATACTCCCTTCTGCGCACCAACTGATCATACTCTTCTAATTTGATGCCATTTATAAGATGTGATCTCTTATCATACATGCAGAGCGCTGGAGAGAAATAGTGCTGGCAAGCAAACTCTGCCAAACTCACAGAAGTCAAAAAAGAGGTAAGTCTCTACGGAGCTTCTCTAATGATTTGACATTGTACCCTGGTGCGATTCATCTGATTAATCCATTTTTTTAGGTCAGCACCTCCAAAGAGGAAGGGGCAACCAAAGAACAAACGTAGAAAGACTTCAGGAGGTAAAAGGTCTGTCGAAGATAATGGTGGAACTGGTGTTAATGACTCAGATTCACCCAGTTCTCTTGCTCACTCAGATGTTGACAAAGATGTAAACTCTGGTATGATTGCTTATGGTTAATCATATGGGCTTACCCATGATACGCATGCCTTTGTTCATAGATGAATGTTGCTGTTCTTTTATCTACTAGATGACCACATGGAGGAAGAGGTAGCAGTTAGCTCAGCTGAGAAAGACAAGGCAAGGAAGGAATACAAAGATGTGGAAACGAAAGGGGAGCCACAGCAGGATGACCACAGTATAAACGACAAGGAGGAATCTGACAATGAAACTCTTGTAAGTGCATCCGTGTGTTTGGAGCCTATGTTTCGATACTAGACATAGTCTTCTCATGTCATGACTTATGATTCTTGTCAATTGTTGTGTAAATTGCGCAGAACGTGTGGAGGAAACGCACAGCAAAAGCAACATAGGATTGCTTTTTCAGTTGACCATTCTTAGTAGGATGCAGATTTCACACTTCACAGGCAGTCTGTTCCAGAGTGTGGATACCTCATTTGATTGACCCTTGCAGTTGACAGTTGTATTGTAGAAATGGTTCTTTTCGATAGCAACAGGCTAGTATAGAAGAGTACTGGAATAGGATTTCCTTGTAATCTTATTAGATGCCAGAACTTGCTGCCCACTAGCTAAGGGCATGCCATTCCAGGTTCTTTGTCGTGTATATCCTTAAGAGGATCAGAGGTTATGTAACATATCTGTTAGTTCTTTTGCCGGAGATAGTGCTTCTTTGTTAAACTTATGTAGGAATGTTGTAGGCAATAAACCAGTGGCTCTTGTTGTAAAATTGGCAGCGGGCATCCAATTTTGGCCCCTGTGCAAATAACCATATTTTGCTTGTAGAGTGTCAATAGGATGTTGTATTCTGACTCGACAAGATGGTGAATCATGGTATCTTTGTTCAGTATCATTTAGTCCTATGCTACGAAGTACTTCAGTGCTACTTTTAGCAGCATGCTATTCAAAAATGGGGTTTTTGTCTGTGGTTTTATCGTTACATTCTAATTTGTCTCTCGGACACTTAGAAATTGTGGCTTTTGTCTGCAAGACACTATAGCAAGTGAAGTGAGTGACTATTTTAAATTTTTTTATCTCAATGTACAAAATAGATTTTAAAAAGAAATTTGTCACACATATATTGTTGCATTTTTTGCCCGTTTGTTTTTTTCTTGATTTTTCTTCAATTATTTGCATAGTTTGATTTTGAAAATAAATATTATCGTAGTTAAAAATTTATGCAAACAATCATCAATAAAAATGAAAAAAAACATGTATCATGAATATAGTAATGTATGTTTGTGCTAAATTTTAAGTTACAATATATTTTATGCATTGAGATAAAAAATTTAAAAATTGACAATTTCTCAGTGTCTAGGAAGCAAATTTGAAAGTAACTGTGTCCTACAGATAAAACCTTGTTTTTTGAGTGTCTCACAGACAAAATTCCCTTCAAAAATTGTGGAGGGTTTGGTTTCTATGATAGAATAAATGCTTGTAGCTTGAAATGTTGTACGTCTGTCTGAACTCTAACGCTATATGAGCCGAACTTCACAGGCTGCGCGTGCTGTTGATATACCAGCATCACGTTTTGAGAACTGTATGCTTGTAATTGACTTCTACGAATGCTACATCCCTTTAACAAACCATGGTTTCTGCATGTGCGTGTATTGTGAGACGTGGGGCTGCATTGCTTTGTCTAGTGCTGTTAGCTGATAACAAATAAACGAATAATTCTAAAATAAGGGCGCAAGCACAATGGATGACATGTGTCATATATCACACATTTACATGATCACCACTGTTTTTAGTGACAGGATTCGGGCACCAACAAGCAAATAACCATTGTACTTCATGGATGCTTAGGTCAGCACACGTCGGAAAGTGAGATTGATCCTTGGCGAGCTTGCTTTCGCTCGCTTCGGCACTGAATGCTGCCAGTCCCGCTGAGTGTAGCCTTTCATCACAAGCAGTGATCCATGCTTCAGAAGAAAGGAGTGCTGTTGTTGAGTGACCTTCAGCCGCTTTTTAGCGCCTTCTCCAGACCCCGAAGCAACTGGTAGATGTTTGTTATAGATCAATATTGGCTTGGCGATTTGCTAACAAGATAATAGCAGTGCACCAGTGCCAGTTCAGAACTTGCTTAGTTATCAGGCCACATACCTTTTTTGAACGAAATCAGGTCACATACCTTGCAATTTAGTAGGCTTCTTCCTCAGCAAGAACTCACGTTCACATCCCAAGCTGATGGATGCTATTTCTGGAGTCGGTCCGTAAAGTGATTCATCATCAGCATGCCATGAGACGTAGTCTGAACCGGTCTTGTATCTGTTCAGGAGCAAGCTGTTAAAATAGCTCCCAGGAAGGGCTGCATGCACCTAATAAAAACATACATGAAGCAGCAAGTCAAATACAAATGATGAATACTGCCCTGTCTGTCTGCCCGACTGCATAACAATTAAGGGAACATATAGCACCTCTTACCGCTTTCAAGATATCTTTGAGCACAGGGAATTCATCCCAAGAATGTGCATGAGGCTGATGACCGCTATACTTCAAAACTGTTAGGCCTTTGTCTGCGACATAACATGAATCTCTGGGCTGCAGAAAAAAAACATGAGAATCATACCTGGATTAGGAGGTTTTAAAAGAATTAGATATTTACATCAGAGAGAATATATTTCTCGAATTAGTGGCAACCAATTGCCACTTCAGCAATGAAAGAATCACATCTCCTCACTGCCAATGAACTATCGTTTGCATTCCGTATAAAAAAGGAAAGAAAAACAAAACAAAAACTAGCATTCGTATTGCTACATTGTTAAGTTGAATACTTTTGACCCACTGTTTATCAATTATTTTCAAAAGAAACAGATACCGTTTCAAAAAAAAAAGAGAAAAGGATACCAGAATGCCATAGTATAATGGTGTAAAAAGGTTCCCACTTGTCTGCATCACTAATTTCAGGGATATTGATACTATCATATCAGTTCCATGCTTAACATTGGTATTTAACGCACCAACACCTCTATCACCTCGTAAAATACTGAATAATCATGATTCATGATGCTGCATTTAAGAGATATTCGGTGATCCTGGTTTGCTTAGTCAAAATCCCACGGTGTCAATCCATTTTCAAAATAGCCACAGCTGGTTCACATAGCTAAGCTAATCGTTTGAAACAAAATATCGAAATCCCTTATCGTAAGAACACAATCGTTTTTTTTTTCCAATAAAATCATCACATAATTTCGTGCAAACAACTGCAGGCCTACCGATTTGAGAACAAGGACAAGGTCCAGAATCTAGCAACCTAGCTCCAGTAATCCCGCAAGAGAACCTAGTCGAATGCGGCTCAGACAATGGCAAAATGGAAGACGGACAAGGCGTGGACCTGGGCGGCGGAGCGGCCGAAGACGCGGATGGAGGGGCGCGTCCAGGGGATGGTCTTGTCGAGGCAGTCGAACCAGTCCCACGCCGTCTCGCGGGATGCGAACCGCGTGACGAGCACCAGCTCGCTGCCG
>LAPY01000586.1:169158-189033 GCA_000970635.1 Eragrostis tef
GGGGCCGAGCCGTAACCGCGTGTCCCCGCCGTCGAACCGCTGCGCCGGCTTCGACGCGCCGCACACCTTGTAGTCGTCGCGGGAGACCACCAGCACCGAGTCGTTGGCGTCGTACTTGAACTCTGCAATCAAGCAGCGTACGTACAGCAACAACAACGTGTAAGATCAGATGAATGGAGGAGTACATATATCGAGCGCGAATGCAATGCAACAATGTGATTGATCGATGCGGCGATGTATGTATGTCTGTGCTTACGGAGGAAGTCCCCGACGCGGAAGTGGTTGCGCGCGGCCCAGTGGTTGTACGTCTCGTCGCTGGGCGTCGGCTTCCTCCACCCTCTCGCCTCGCCCCCGACCACGNNNNGCGCCGGGGGCGGCCGGGAAGGAAATAACGCCGGATGCCATGGCGCGCGGCGGATGCTCCTCGGTCGACGCAGATCGACAGAACGCTACCTGCCTGGTGCGTCCTCGATCGGGGCTCCCAGCGATCCTCCTCTTCTTGCGACGACTGTGATCAGATCAGCCTCGCCTCCGACCTCTCCGGGGGTAGGAGTTTATGTAGGGAGATCGAGGACTGATGGCGAGTGGCGCCGGTAAAGCGTGACGCGAGTGGGCTGCGGGTGGTTCCCGCGCTGGGACGTGGCTGGATCGTGAGCCTTTGATGACGGCGGTGGTGGGGTTTGGACGGTCGTGATCGTGTGCCCGCGCGCGCGTGACTTGGTCAGAGCGGCGGTTTGGTCCACGTTGCCGGAAAAAAAAATACACCATTCGCTGCAATACACGATGGTCCCATTTACGGAGGCCCAGCCCAGCACGATAGGCCGGTGAATAGATCCGTCCAGTACTAAAAAAAGTTGGAGCTTGGGTCGCGCTCCAGTCCATCTTTTCTAGACGGTTTAAGCACGGTCCAAATGCACACGGGACTAGTTCGTTCGTACCGTGAAAGTCCAAGCACGACCCAACTACATGAATGAATTTTTCTCAAAAAAAAAAAAACTACATGAGTGAATCTATCTATACATGCTGATACTGTGATGTTGAGGATTTATTAGTTTTAGGATCTTTCCTAAAAAAATTCAAAAGAGAAGTTTTAGGATCTTTTTTTTTGGACGAAAAGACGCTCAAAGGCATCTTATGTTTAGGTTTTGTTGTAGAATCTGATTAATACTGGAATGAAATGCATAGTTAAAAGGGAAGAGAAATTTCAATAGTGCAAACAATGCATTTGGGTCGTCATTGCCGAGTTGGTCCAAGCTCAACCCATGGATGACCACGAATCATGTTGTGCCTCAAACAGTGTTGCCACTAACTGCAACCTCGTCGACGCCACCAGACCCTAGCAATCAAACTTCAGTGTCGCTCAAGTCATCTCTGTTTCTTCCTCTGTCAACCGAGTTTTGACTTGAGCTCGAGCTCGGCTGGAGAAGGTAACGAGCTCAGGCTTGAGACAGCAACTTGCCCGGGGCTTGGCTCGTTGACATCCCTAAATGCTGGGTCACCTATCGCGCCTTAGACTTAGGCACGACATGCAACCTGTTCGGTAGACTGTAGCTGTGGCTGCGGCTGCAGAAAAATAACTGCGAACACTGTAGTAGCTGCAGAAACACTGTAGCAGCTGAAAAAAAAATAACTGAAACACTGTAGCTGCTGTAAAACAGCCGCTGCAAAGCAGCCAGGCGAACAGGGTGATGATTTGCGGTGGGCTGAACAAAATGTACAGTCCCAAGTAAGCACCAATGCATAATCCACTTGGCGCAATGTTAGTGACCGATGCACGTGAATCACTTCTGTGCTGTAAAGCTGGAGCATTTGACATCTTGGCATTGTTTGAGCTCGCAGCCGAATGAAGCAGGCCAGCAGAGAGCGCTTGTCGGCAATCTGGTTGCAGTTATTTAAGTTTCGGTCCTATCTGAAGATCGATCAGTCGCTGCCTCGTCATGAAGCTCGTTGTACGGAGTAGTTATTTCTATTCAAGTTTCGGCGACAACGACTTTGACCAATTGTCAAGTCATTGGACATATACGATGAAATACTTTCTGTTGGTGGTCAAATTTAGCTGTTGGTTTGTTCACAGGAGTTCCAAGTGCTGCAGTCAGTCCATGGCCTTATGATGATGTTCCTGTGAAGCTGTTTTCATGGAGCTATGTGTCCTGTGAAGTGCTACATGATGAGGGAAGAGATAGCTTTGTTTGTGAATTTCTAAAGAAGACAGGCAATATAGTGTGCGTTGGAGTCAAAGATGGATGGCCCATGATGATTTACATGGTGAGGTGCAGACTTACGTGGTCTCTATATTGATGCCTGATGGAGTTACGGGATTTTCAGGTTGGCTTGATATGGTCGATTCAGAGAAGAACACAACAGGCATGCGTACATGTGAAGGACTCCTGGGAAAGTTTGAGTTGTTTCAGATTAGGACTATGTCAGTTTGAGTCGTTTTGGAGTTTAGATATAGTTAGTTTCGGAAGTCAGGTCGTTTTTGTATTGGAGTCTGTTACGTAGTCTTGTATTTAAATACCAGGTTTGTAGCAAAACGGGAGGAGGAGAAATCAATCGACAGTTTCGTTTCAGTTTTCATCTATTATTTTCTTCTTTGTTTTCCTTTGGTACTTTGTTGAGAAAAGTACTCGATCTTCCCTGCGAAATTGGGAATTCTTTGCTGGTTTGCCGTGAAAACCAGTCGCTGCTGTTGCGAAAGTACAGAACTTATCTTGTTGCTGCCTGACGAATTTCGTTAAGCAACACTTTCACCGTACAATCTCGGGTCCAAGTCAGGTATAGCTAGCTCGACTGCTCGGATCCATTGGCCAAGCAAACGTCCACCAGACCGTGTGTCCCAGGAATCCAATCCACCATGTCCGTGGAGATACCCATGTATCCTGTCTCCACCACACCACCGGTCGCCGGCGAAGTCATCATTGACGATGGCACGGTGACGCCGGCCCCGCCGCCGGCCAATGCCAAGCCAACGCACGTCTTGATATCTCCCATTGTGCCCGTCGCTGCCCCCGACGGCGCCACGGCTGCTGCTGCGGCCACGTCGCCGTCGCCGGCGTTCACGGCCGGCATGCTGTACCTGGACCCCCAAACGTGGGAAGCAGCCGTGGGGCGAGACGACGACCCGAACAAGAGGCGGGAGAGGTGGCTTCAGGAGATGCGCGGCTGGCTGATGGTGCTCGCCGCCTCCGTCACCTACCAGGCCGGCCTCAACCCGCCCGGCGGCTTCTGGCAGGACGACGGCAAGGGACACGTCGCCGGCACGCCCGTGCTCGAGTCCAAGTTCCCCAAACGGTAACAAATTCGTTTGGTTTCGAGCAGCTCCAAATAACGGATCTTTAGTTAGCTTGATTAATAGTAAGATTTTGATGATTTGTGCAGGTACACCGTGTTCTTCTACTTCAACGCCACGGCGTTCGTGACGTCGGTGGTGACCATCATCCTGCTGATGAACGAGTCGTTCTACCACTCGGAGGCCAAGGTCGAGGTGCTGGAGCTCATCGTGGTGCTCGACATGGTGGGCCTCATGGGCGCCTACATCGCCGGGAGCACACGCGAGGTGTCCTCCTTCATCTACATCATCGTGCTCGCCGTCGTCGTCTTCCTCTACGTCGTCTACACGGCGCGCTTCCTGCCCAAGCTCTGGGGCCTCGTCCTCGGCGTGCCGTGCCTGCACAAGGCCGCGCAGCACGGAGCCCTGCCCGTGCCGCGACACGTCCTCGACGAGCGGCGGCAGCAGATTCACATCGACCACGCCCAGTCGGCGCCGCCACCATAAGGAGAACCGTTGGAACTGGCTGGAGCAGAGGACTAGAGCCATGCTAATTAGTGCATAATTTTCTCGTAGCTTGCCACTTCCGTGTGCCGATGTCGACGTTCTTGGTCGGTATCTGAACGACTGTGCTTAATTATATCATTTTATTTTCCGAAATCAATCTATCCTTTCAATCTTGACATCACTTACAAATTATGGTCCTTCAATACGATAAATAATGTCCATGTGTTTTTCATTTAAGTTCTGCATATTCCCAAGTGCTGTCTATACTTGAGCATTTTCGGGGTTTCTAATGTATGATTATTTTTTGCCCATTGAATTTTGGGGATTTAACATTTTTTCACTTTCTTCGTTGGGTACACAACAAATGCCATCCTCTTCATTATTCCTATCTGTTTTGTTATTGGAAAGAGAAACTTCCTTATTTCTGTGTATTTTTTTCTTACGTGGCAGTGCCACCTAGCTATGGTGACGTGGATGGAGACGTAAAATGACCCTATTACCCTTGACTGAAGTAACTCGATTATCTTCACCCTCTCGCCAGCTTATTTACAAAATGCCCTGTGCGAGGGCACCGCTCGCAAACCCCTAGGGACGGCCATGCTTGAAAAATCCTTCTATTTCTTTCTTTTTTTCCAAGGGTTGCACCAAGCGTAGAGGCCCTCCTCTCGATCGCTCAGCATCAACTAGATAGCTTCCTGTAGCCATGCTAAATTTAGGATGCACAAGCATCCTGATTTTTGTTGCCCTATAATGTCATTAATCGTTTCTTCAAAATGCATTTGTCTGTTAGGCTTATTTTACACTGTTCCTGAATCAATATTTCTCATGGACGAACTTGAGCAAAAGGTCTACGAACATTTCTTCCCTGCCATCATCATAGACGACATTTGTGTTGGTGGCCGGCTACTACTAATCTACTGCCTACTGTTTACGGTTAACTGAACAAGTACTTTAGGTATTTGGATCTCTCTTTTTTTTAAAAGAAATTAGTGTACTCAAAACCTCATCGGATTTAGAGTAGCATTATAGCGAGAGAAATTACTTGACAGAAGTAACCTATAACTATCACTCTGTGTCATGCAAGATCGTCTCCTTGCATGTGTAGGAGATGATCATGCATGTGTTCAGTGTGTCATTTGCCTTGTAATCTAATATAAAAAAGGAAATCAACCCATTCGCCAAGCAATAGTGGCGATTATGGTAACCCTACACCAAACTGATCTTTTGATGGCCCATAGATGTGGTGTTTATATTTTTAAACAGTAACAATGAGATATTCCCCCCTCCACTACGGGATCCCTGAACAAACATTAATATTAGTATGAACATTATTTAAACTTTATAAGAATCATTAACTAATAACTATTATGTTCCTTTGAACGCAGTGACACTAAACGCATGTTTGTTTGGACTGGAGCTTTTAAGCTTTTAGAAAAGCTAGCTGTTTGAGTAGCTGAAAAACGGTCTATTAGATTTTTAATATTGGCTTTTGCAATATATATTAAGCTTCTCAGCATGCCAAAAGTCAGAGAAGCACCTCTCAGCAAGTCATCAGAAGTCAGCTTTTCGGCACTCCAAAAGCCAAATCAGAAGTTTGCTTTTTGTTTAGCTGGTCAGCTTTTCAACTAGAAAAGCCAGCTGAAAAGCTGAAACAACAGGACCTAAGTAATCATCTTTGATCCCATCAGCTTCATTGCAGACATCTCCCATCTTTATTCTTTGCGTTGGCTGACTATATGGAGCATAAAAGGCCTACCTAACCAGTGGGATAATGCAGTCGTGCTTCCAAGCATCAGTACTATTTTGTCCTACAGAGCCAGAACCATTACTACCTACTTCTTGCAGCAAAGTAGGGTCCAGGATCTCATTGATCCTTTCGGGATACGCAGAAGACACAAATTTGTGGAGGTTTAAGCCATCCTGAAACGTTTCATCAGTTGATCCTTTTATGGTGAGCATTTCTAGCAGAAACACGACGTAGCTGTAGACATCACCCTCAGTTGTATTTGACATGTTCTTCGCATACTCTAGATTAATGACAGCCAAGTTAGAGAGATAAACCGAGTTTTGAAATGCTAAAAATATCAAGCATGACAAGCCACAAGGCATGATATCTAACCTGGCGCAATACATCGGATCGAACCATTGGGTCCATATAGGTTATGTTTTCACCAAGGTTCAGAGCGTAACAAGGGAGGAATAATTCGCTAGAGATGGAGGGATATGTGACTCCTTGCCCAATGGCAAATATTAGCAGAAGCGTTGTCCCATGAGAGTAGAGCTCCAAGAGGATCATCGGAGAGTTGCATGATCTTTGCAGCAATAGCAGGAGATGGCAAAATACTGAGTAGGAAGAGGAGGGCATGCATTAGGATATATGGAAGTTTTGGCGAAGATATTCAAACATAGTGCCCATGTTCTTTTACTGTTTGTCCTTGTTTGGATGAACAGAGAGGGTCCATGAATGATTTTTACACTGATTTTCATCACCACATATAATAGATTAGTAGGTGCAATGCCTCTTGTACACACAAACTCAGTCATATTATATTGTATGAAATTTCAATGCTTTATGGGATGGTCTTCACTCGTTGCTTCATTATGTTGTGCTTCTTAAATGTGTATGCCTAAAAGTGAAAGCTGTAAAAAGTATATACACCCAAAATTAATCTCGTCTTGACATTAATATCTTTGCTGGTATTACTTTGTGTACTGCATGAACATGGTCAACTTGCATCAATTGATTACCAGGCAAAGCTCAAGCTGGACCAAATAAATGCAATTGAGTTCACATATATGAAGCTTAATCTGAATTGTACACTTCAGATTTTACGCATATACATGATATCAGAGAAAATATATTTGGAGGTTGGGGGGGGGGGGGGGGGGGGGGGGCAGATGGAGCAATATTGTATTGTAGATATTTTCTTTGGAGTTTCAATTTGTTAATATGAGCCTTGATCTTTTCTTTGTCAGCATTATAAGTAACTCCTTTCACCTCTCTCTTGGTTACTTTATTGTCATATCATCAAATTTGTTGACATGATACCCAAATAAATGAAGATGAAACTCACATTGCGGGTAGCCTAAATGCCCAAGAGTTTTAAGTAATTACAAATGTTATAAGATCATTGCATATTTTTCAGATTTCCTTCTACCCACTTATGGAAAATATGCTGATTAGGCCAATCTCAGTGGTTCTTTTAACATCAATTAAGATGAAAGAGGAGAAATTCCTTTCATCCTCATGAAAATATTTTTGTTACAGTTTCATAGATATGAAAGTTCATTAAAACAACCGCTGAGGGCAAAATCTTTCATTCCAACATGTTTTGACCAATCTGAATGCAACAATTTAATGTTTTGCTTTGTCTATAAAACCGTGAGATGATATTATGCATTGAGAGGGGTCTTTTTATTTATCATATGAAAACTCTAAATCTTACATGACTCTCCTTAAAAGTGCGACATAAAAGTATGCACACAATTGATTAAATATTAAATCGATTGTGTAGAATGCCAAGAAACTTGTGGGCTTGTAGCAATAAACTTTTACTTTTTTGGTGGTAAAAGGTTGGCGAGTGTTTATGGCCAAACGATTCTAGCACACGTTTTGATGAGTGCTCAGTGCGTCCATGTATATACAAGCGAGATTTTTTTCTTCCCTTCGGGACTTTAGATTGACTTAGATTCTTCTGCTGAAATCTTTCTGGATGTTGGTTGGATTTGTGTTTTTTCATAATGAATTTGATAGAGGCGATGATGGGCTCGGCGACGAGCTCAATGACGGCAAGTTTATCGTATTTGCGTGTGAAAAGTCAGTCTACCTTTTTTTGCGAAAGGGTTGGGTCTCAGTTTTCTCCGTCGAAGATGCGAATAACGGTGTTAGATAGTGAGATGGCTGTCTTCGTTCAGATCAGAGTTCTCGTCTTTGACATATCTGTTTGGAATTGTCATCACATAAGCGCACAGCCACAAATTAAGCAAACAAGCAAGCAGGCTCCAGAAAATGCTGGGGAAGCGGCAATATCACAAATATGCAACACAACAATTCAGCTGCAGAAAATATTACAAAATTCCATGCCGAAAATCCTAGCTCGGAATTGAACAAGAGAAATTGAGTTAAACAACACCTTGAGGCTTGCTGGGCAGTTGTTCGCTTGCTGCCTTTCTCCTTGCCCGTAGAGAGAGAGAGAGAGAGCCGACGTGTTGCTGCTTGGCACGCACCGCCTCGCCCGTCGCGCAGTCCCCTGCACGCGGCACACGCCCGTGCACCCAAGCAGCCACGCGCGCAGGAGCAGGGCCGCAGAGCACTGCCGCGATGCCGGCCCCCTCCAGGCGCCGGGCCCTGCAGGTCTACGTACGCCGGATTGAGCCGCATGCCCCACTTGCCACTCGTCGTCATCAGCGGCCAGTTAAAGTCGCTCTCGCTGTCTCGCAGTTCTCCGTTATTGCTCGGCTCGATGTGCAGCACGATGTGCACAACAAGGTGGCCAGGTGGCTGTCGCTGGGCAAAATCTTTGGGTGGGCTGCGGCCGACCGCTAGCTACCCCAGTGAGCTCTCCTGATGCACGCCGACGACAGAGATAGAGTAGACGACGTGTGGCAGCGTAACATATGCAATTGGGAAACCTTAATTTGTATATAGAGAAACTCTTGAGATATTTCTCAATGTTGTGCCTCCAATTATTAGTAGTCTTGTTAATTTTTATGTACTTTGTGGCAAGGGGTGATGCAGAGATAAATATTCCCCAGGTCTACCTTCGTTAGCAACATAATACTATTGGATTATTGGTCTTTCTCTACATAATATACATTTGAGACTTAATGAGAATAATTACTAAAAATATATAGGTCCATATATCCATGTATTCTATGTAGGTCCACGCTAAAAAAAAGGAGATCTAACCTAAGAGGTGCTAGGCGGTTTTTTATTAAGAAGAAGAAATATCGACCAAATAGGCACCCAAATTTGAAAGTATGAGGACTTGCCTTGGGTGGCTAGAGATGCATACCAACGACCTCCACCACCTAACTAACTGAGACAAGCTCAACTTCCTGTAGGTGGTCCGTGCTAATAACACTACTAGAGGTGCTACATATCATAGTTACAAAAGTTGTTTTAATGAAGTAGACCAACAGCTTTGTTCTAAAAGGTCTGCTTTTTTCTATTCTTGATATATGATTTTACATGCAAATGTCTTCCAATATATTGTAGTGAACTATTACTTTCTCCCGCTCTGGTGGTACTCCCATATTCTTCATGCAGAGGATGATTGAAATCTATTTTTTTTAACCACTAGAGGTCTGTGAGAACCCTCTTGGCTATATGTGTGGGTCTACTTGATCCCCGCCATCTATTCATATCTAATCTCTTCTTTTCTTTTAGGGGAAAGGCAATTTTTTTTTAAAATCATGTTTTTACATCACCAGCATGCATGAACGGGTAAGAATTGAGAAATAAATCATAATTATTTAACAATATGTAGTGTTCCGTTTCAAATCTATTTTCCATCGACATTCCAACATTATCCTGCGCCTCAAAATTGACATGCAAACAAGGTTGCCACCCAGTAGCTTTTATAGTGGTGGAAAATATTGTGTTGTGGAACTGGAAAGAAACAGCCACCATCTTGCTCTTGGGTGGGGTTATTTAGGGGGAAGAGATTAGAGAGATGCACTACCCAAAGTCAAATGATGGCTACCGGAAGAATCATGCGTTCTTGGAGCGCATTGCTCTTGATTCTACTGGTTGTGCTATTCATTGTGCCCCCCTCCTTATCTCAATCTGGGGCGGTCCCTCCTGATCAGCCGAGTAATAATCAACAAGGAGGAGGCAGCCCGGGCTCTGATTTCCGTAAACCAGGTGGATATGTTGGTGAGTATCTCACAAAATTATCTTATCTCAAAGATTGGTTGGAAGACCTTCATGTGGTGGAGTAGGGAGTACTTGTCCTTTTGTCATGTTCTCCTAATTGGATTGTTCACTCGTTTGTTTCACTATTTCCCCTTCCATGAAGTTATGCCACTACAAGTAGAGTAATACGGGAGTAATTTCAATGATACATTTCCGCACTATTTTTAAAATAAAAACCAAAATAACTGCCATCTTTTTAAATAAGAGACTTCTTCAATAAGTAGATCTTTTTGACATAGACTTAATATATGAAATATTTATCGTTTTCTATAGCAAAAGTCCTACCGTAGTATTTTGGTCCATCCTTGATTGTATCTAAAAGCCTACCATATTAATTTGTGTTTTTAGGTTCAGGAAGAGGGGGTCATTATCCTCCTTGCAACGTCAAATGCCCATATCCGGGTGCATGCCCATTTCGGTGTTCACGGGCGTAAACCAGCGTTCATTGCATAGGAGAAGCTGGTTCTGCAAGTGAACAGGTCTCCTGTGCCCTCTCTTCCTCCACGACATTTTCTTCTAGGTTCATATCAAAGTTTGCTCTTGAAATAGAAGAGCCTCGTATTTTCTTACACACATAAGTTAGGAGGCCTCAATTTGAATGGTAACAAGCCAAATAATATGAAGAGTGTTTACCGTAATTTAGGGGGTGTTTGCTTGGACGCCACAGTCCGCCACGCCTAACATCGGCGCATGAGGCTAGTGTTTGGTTGCTGCAAAAGCTTTGGCTGCCATCACTGCTTTTCCTATCGTATAGCCCTTGGTTGCGTGTCTTTTTGCTGTGGCGAGTGTGGAAAAGTGTGGCGGGCTTTTCTTCCGCCACGGCCGCGGAGACGCCGAAGGTTTGGCTTGGCAAACTACAGCCAGGAACCAAACATCCTCTTATATAATAGTGAAATGCATCCGGGGTACTTAAACTATTTAGGGATTGTCATCTAGGTACATAAACTACTAAAGTGGCCATTTAGGTCCAGAAACTATTTAAAAATGGTCATCTGGGTACATAAACTCTTAAGTGGCCATTTAGGTCTACAAACTAATTATATTATAGCTGTCTAGGTTCAAATTCCTTCGGGAGTCGAGGCGACGATATGTCAGGAAAATCATGACAACTAACCGCATGACTGCCGACTTCGCTCGGCAGCAGGAGCGAACGAGGGCCCTTCGCCTCCTTTCCCACGTCGTTGCCTCTTGATCACCGTCTCACCTCCCAATTGTCAATCAGGTTCCCTTTTATGCAATTTTCTACCGTCAAGATTTTTCTCACAGACACAACACGTGCCTCTCTATCCACGGTAGCATGTCCATGTAGGATTTGGTTTCATGCACGAAGGAATTTGGATCTAGACAGCTACAATATAATTAGTTTGTGGACCTAAATGGCTACTTAAGAGTTTATGTACCTAAATGACGATTCTTAAATAGTTTGTGGACCAAGATGGTCACTTTAGGAGTTTATGTACCCAGACAACCATCTCTAAATAGTTTTTGTACCTCGGGTGCATTTCACTCTTTATATTTTGTGCTTGATCCATGTACTCTTTTGTTGTGATGATCATGATGATTGTGAAAGCGGGAGTACAAATCACTAATAATAATTATATAATATACTACAATGAAAAACCCACAACTTAATGTTAATTAAGCACTTCGATTATCACAATCTTGTGAATAACCTAGTGGAGTGTAAAGTAATAAAGTTACTCCACAAAATATAGATTTCAAGTGCACACTATATTTAGATTTTTGTAAAGTTTCATTGCTCTGAGGGCACAATTTTTTGGACATATTCTTTTTTTCTCCAGACCATGTCAATGATTTTTCCATAAATATTTTAGTTCTAAATTATTTTATATGAATTTTAAAAACAAGATACACGATAATATTAATTATTTTATTCATCCCAATTGTTAGCGTAGCTCTGATGAATCTCAGTATTCATACGCATAATATCATCGCATAATTTCTCTATTATTGTTTTCTTTAGCAAAGTTAGCATACTTCCTTTGTACCCGCAAAACTGCAAGTTTTAGTTTTATTTTGACAAACAATCTTTATATTAATTCTACATGTTTGCACTGGTATTGTGTAATTAAAACATAGGAAAAAGTCAACTAGTAGTAGTACTAATGCATATGTGCTACCCATGTATCAAAATAATAGCTCCACTTGGCAGGACCAATAATTATGTGCAACTTCGTATGGAAGAACCATGTAAGACCAACATGAAGTTTCAATATCGAGCGTAACACATTTGCAGCATTGATCACCAGCCAGACACATATCATTCTTATAAAATAACACCACATGCATAATGTCGCGCGCCATAAATGAAACCACATTTGTCACTAATATGATTTGAACAAGACAATACTTCTAAATTAATTTTTATTAAACATTAATGAATTATGAAGTATGTTGTAGAACAGTAAAAGCTCAAAAAGATTCCTCTGTCCTTGTACTCCCTCCGTCCTTTAATGTAGGGCGTTTTGGAGCTTGAAATATTTTCCCAAATATATAATGTTTTACAGATAAGACAAACTACGAGGTTGGTAGGAGGGTTGGTGGAGAGATGAGTTGTGTTAAAAATAAATGGTATGGTAATCTTTTAACACTTTGACTATTTTCGTGTTTAAATACTAAAAAGCCTTATATTTAAAGATAGAATATTTATCTAGAGACCACATCTAATACACGAGGTAGGTACACACGAGCATCCCGACACGCCAAATGATGGAAAGGGAGCATAGTATTGTCGCATATGTTTTGACGGCATCCCCCCGAACGTAGGAGACACTGGCAGTGCCATTGAACAACGGGTTGGTAGTGCAGGACTGTGTTCAACGAAGCATTAGGCAAAAAGAGAGTTGGCTTATTACCTCGTTAGCCCATGCATGTACAGCTGCCACACAGGCACAGCTGCCACCTCTAGCAGATTAGCTGCCGAGGCACATGGATTGGTTAACCTAGCAAACGACTGCATCAACAGATTGTATCTTTGCTGATTAACCTCTCTGTTGCTTTACATATTTGCCCCCTCTATACTAGCTGTGAAACCCCGTGTCACTGAAGCCCGGCCATCGCAAGCCACACCAAGTGAACAGAATACAAACTGGGAACAAATTCAAATTCGAAATCAACTATTCAAACAATTGTCAAATCAAGGCTTGTGAAGGAACTCAAATATTTCAATAACAACTTGGGAAAATAAAAATACCAATGGATGAAGCTCTGAGAGAAAGAAGTTTGGAGAATTTGCGACGAATTTTGAAATTGGTTTGAATGCTCAAATAAATCCCTAAAACCTCGAAAATTATCATCTTTGACCAGCTGCCATTTGAATTCTGTTGCGAATCCATATGTGCATGTTATACCACTAGATTTTTCATCTTTTGATATACCATCCTGCCAAGTTTTGTGATTTTAGGACTTGTTCACTATTTGTAGTAGTCCACACAAGTTTGGGGAAATCACAGTTTGAATAAATCTGGTAAACAGAAAAGATGCCGTGGGGCCAGCTCATCAGAGTTGTCTCTCTCACTGGGCGCGTCGAAGCCTCTTCTCCACGTTGCTGCCGACGTACGGTGCGTCTGGCTGCCCCGGCCCCGCTCCCCCGGCGCGTCGCGGCTCTAAAACAGACGCCTCCTCCCTTCCCGGTCGTCTTCCCCTCCTTTTTCCCTCACTCTCTAGCCGCAAACCCTAGATTTCGTCTCCGCCATTGTTGCCCGGGAGCTCGAGCTCGCCATTCCGCCGTGCCAGAGCACCGCCGCGTGAACCGTGGCGCGAAGGCTTGCGTTGGGATGACATGAAGCCCGTGTAAGCCTTCCCGTTTTCCTTCCGGGTGCCCGACAGGGAAATCGACGAGCCTTGCCATCATGGCCGACTGTTGAGTCCGTTCGACCTCGTCACCGTTTCCGCCGCCTACGGTGAGTAATCCTTTGATTTATCCCGTTCGGAGGTAGACAGCCTCGTCGCGCACCTCTCTCACACCACCGTTGCCCTTCTTCTGTAGTTGAGCCGCTTGGATTGAAGTTTTCCCCTTCCGCCGCTGTTCGCTGCCGCGGTCACGTCTCCATCGATGGTTTTCGTGTCGAGCTGTACCGCGTCACCGTGAAGCTCCCCGACAACTCCGTCGACCTTGCCGTTGCGCTGAAGCTCTGCCTCTCGTCGCCGCTCGTCGCCGACCAACTTCCGACCATCCCCGCTCGCTCCAAGTCCCTTAGGTGAACTCGCCATTCCTCGCTGCCCATTTCCGTCGGAATGTTGCTTCGGCGAGCGTGCCGCCCGTCTCTGGCGATGGCTCTGGTCGGCCAGCGCACCGTGGGCCACAGCGTCGTGATCTAGTGTTTCAACACCGGATCTGGTGCTCTGCCCCGTGTGACCCTTTGTGTGCCCTCGGATCTGAGTGGCTGGATCCTTTGTGGCCATGCCCGAATCCAGTGCGGTTAGAACTTTCCTCGGTCTATGTTGCTCAGATCTGGTTGGCCGCCATTTAATCCTTTTGCCGAAATTGTTATAAATCTCCAAAAATTGTCTTAACTTTTAAAATGCATGGTACATCACCCGCAGATTTTGTTGGCTTACTGGGAGATTCCTTGTACTCCAGTCTATCCATCAAAAATGCCAAATCACACAAAATGCATTCTGTGTTTTCTGTAAAAATACAAATGTGAAGAAGTTCTTTAAATAATAATAAATTTTATGTTACTTTTTAAATCCTGAACTCTTGCGTGCTTGTCAAGCTACTGTTAACACACTTATAGTACATTTTTCTACTGTCATATCCTGTATAATTATTTTCTTATGATTTAAATCATGTTTTGATTGTTTAAATTATTATGAATAATACATAAGTCACTAAATCATCACACTTCACTGTAATTTACTTCCAGTGGTACGTGACCTTAGAAAAATGCCACATAAACTAATTTTCTAAATTAGTTGAACTAATTAACCAACTTACGTTAATATAAATACTTTACTTAAACAAGAATATACTTCGGACAAAACTTAAGTAAATAAACTGAATCACTTCCAACAGTACCCCACCACCTTGATCAAGGAAATTCACTTCTCCTAATATAGTGTAAATGACTATCCCATTAAATTTTTAAATCTTAATTGCATCCTTTTATTACATCTAACTTGCATTTCCTTGTTAGATATAGCTTTCGAGGCGATTCAGGAGCAGGTGGAGGACCAGGATGCTTAGCCGCTCAGGAGGAGCCACTGACGAGCTCGCCATTCCGCCGTGCCAGAGCACCGCCGCGTGAACCGTGGCGCGAAGGCTTGCGTTGGGATGACATGAAGCCCGTGTAAGCCTTCCCGTTTTCCTTCCGGGTGCCCGACAGGGAAATCGACGAGCCTTGCCATCATGGCCGACTGTTGAGTCCGTTCGACCTCGTCACCGTTTCCGCCGCCTACGGTGAGTAATCCTTTGATTTATCCCGTTCGGAGGTAGACAGCCTCGTCGCGCACCTCTCTCACACCACCGTTGCCCTTCTTCTGTAGTTGAGCCGCTTGGATTGAAGTTTTCCCCTTCCGCCGCTGTTCGCTGCCGCGGTCACGTCTCCATCGATGGTTTTCGTGTCGAGCTGTACCGCGTCACCGTGAAGCTCCCCGACAACTCCGTCGACCTTGCCGTTGCGCTGAAGCTCTGCCTCTCGTCGCCGCTCGTCGCCGACCAACTTCCGACCATCCCCGCTCGCTCCAAGTCCCTTAGGTGAACTCGCCATTCCTCGCTGCCCATTTCCGTCGGAATGTTGCTTCGGCGAGCGTGCCGCCCGTCTCTGGCGATGGCTCTGGTCGGCCAGCGCACCGTGGGCCACAGCGTCGTGATCTAGTGTTTCAACACCGGATCTGGTGCTCTGCCCCGTGTGACCCTTTGTGTGCCCTCGGATCTGAGTGGCTGGATCCTTTGTGGCCATGCCCGAATCCAGTGCGGTTAGAACTTTCCTCGGTCTATGTTGCTCAGATCTGGTTGGCCGCCATTTAATCCTTTTGCCGAAATTGTTATAAATCTCCAAAAATTGTCTTAACTTTTAAAATGCATGGTACATCACCCGCAGATTTTGTTGGCTTACTGGGAGATTCCTTGTACTCCAGTCTATCCATCAAAAATGCCAAATCACACAAAATGCATTCTGTGTTTTCTGTAAAAATACAAATGTGAAGAAGTTCTTTAAATAATAATAAATTTTATGTTACTTTTTAAATCCTGAACTCTTGCGTGCTTGTCAAGCTACTGTTAACACACTTATAGTACATTTTTCTACTGTCATATCCTGTATAATTATTTTCTTATGATTTAAATCATGTTTTGATTGTTTAAATTATTATGAATAATACATAAGTCACTAAATCATCACACTTCACTGTAATTTACTTCCAGTGGTACGTGACCTTAGAAAAATGCCACATAAACTAATTTTCTAAATTAGTTGAACTAATTAACCAACTTACGTTAATATAAATACTTTACTTAAACAAGAATATACTTCGGACAAAACTTAAGTAAATAAACTGAATCACTTCCAACAGTACCCCACCACCTTGATCAAGGAAATTCACTTCTCCTAATATAGTGTAAATGACTATCCCATTAAATTTTTAAATCTTAATTGCATCCTTTTATTACATCTAACTTGCATTTCCTTGTTAGATATAGCTTTCGAGGCGATTCAGGAGCAGGTGGAGGACCAGGATGCTTAGCCGCTCAGGAGGAGCCACTAACTAATTACTTGCTGACCGTACTAGAGTTAGCATCGTCCTTGAGCCAGGCAATCTCCGGTGTATGCCTACCTTGTGAGGATTTTTTTATTTTCTCACTTGATTGAGGCTAGTAATTGTTTGTGCATTTGGTTTATTAGGAGTTGATGTGAAACCGTAGAACTGCACCCCTTTCATACTTACCTTGTGTCCTATTTTTGTAGTAGTTGGATATAGCTAGGTTCTCGTTAGAATTTGTTATGCTTAGTGTCTAGCTATCGGTAAGTCGAGTGGTAGGTTCTACTCGCATGGTAGGATCATATACCATGGATTGTGTTAGAAAGATTATTGATATGATGGAGACCGGACGGAGATGTTTTAATAGGATGGTTTGCGAAGGCTGGGCCTTCACGATGGTAGCCTCGTCTGTGTCGATTAAGGACAGTTCGTTGTTGGCCTTGTTGAGCAAGTCTTGAATTGTACTTATTCGCATGCTGGCTTTTATGGAGGCCAATAAACCGACGTAGCTTAGGAATCGTGGGGACGACATCGGTGCCTGCTGCTATGGGGGAATGAGGGGAGCCACCCATGGACGACGGCTGGGCCAGGTGTTTTGTGGGCCCGAGACTTTCGCAGCGAGCAGCAGATCAAGTCGGCCTTGCGGGGGCTTTGTGGAAGGTTGCCATATGTGGCCATTGTGCGTGCATATGTAGTGTGGTCAGGTTCCTGCAGGATGTACATTGATGCCGCCACTCTCGGATATGAGCAACCCGCTTGTTCACCGAGTCACATCGTTGTGTGATTATGGATGATGCTATTGATGATGTTATATTCGTACTTACTATTGTATTTATCCTTATATCTGCTGTTGTTTGCTTTACTTGCCTGTTCTAGCTATTAGCCGCACACTGGATACTTGGTTAATTATTATGTTGAGCTACAATTTGAAAGTAAGGACTCAGTCATTAGTGCTTCTTTTGCAAGTTGAGTCAGCTTCACCTCTTGTAGCCTTTGCATACTAGAAGTCAGTTGCAGTTGGCCATGTTGACGGGTAAGTCTTGCTGAGTATTATTTGCTCAGAGTTTGACTCTTTATGTTTTTGGGTAGGTATTCTTTGCTTCCGTTGTTGCTGGGTGGAGTTTCTCAGCAGGTCCACATCATAGGGATTCGATGTGCGGCCATATATCGTTGAGAGTAGTAGTTGTTTTATGTATCTTCAGACTTCTGCTGTCTACTCATGTGTTTTACCATTTGAGGCTTGTTGTAATAACTTAAATATAAAAAAATTTGTGTTCTTTTATGTGATGTATTGTTATGTCCATTCATCAGCACTTCCGACTCGATCTTGTGAAAAGTGGAAACACGACACTAGCTCCTGCCTCTCTACCACTGGCTGCATCAATCGGTGGTATGATAAAACGTTTACCCAACCTTCTTTCATGGATGTGTGAGCGTGCTGTCATGATTGGCAATAGCAGGACTGGTGTTTGCACCAGAGAGGCGATGGAGGAGCATTTTTTTGTGACCGACAGACCCCCCCCAATGTTTTTTTCTTCCTTTCAAAAATCACCTCATATGTAATTCCTCACTGTACAATGGACGGCCCCGCTATCCAGCTATTGACATCCCCAGTGCGAAGCACAACACAACTTCCAAACTCCTGCTTGACAAACCTCAAAAGGTGATTAAGCGCGAACCTTATATACCGCGCGCGCGGTATTAGTTACCTACTGCGGCACGGTTTGGGCCGAATTGAGCCGGCCTTTGAGGTCCATTAACTCGCGGTCGTCTTCCTCCTCGCGGCTGGCCAGGCGCCGCTCCGCTCAGCTCGCCGCGGTGCCACCTCCTCCGCGCGCCCCTCCGTCTCGTGCGTCACTGCATTGCTTTCCCAGCTCTGTGCGCCGTCTCGCGACCTGCACACGCGTCGTCTCGGATGCGCCGCCACTCGCCGGAGAATTTGGGGGCGACGCCACTCACCGGAGAATTTAGTGGCACGATTATCGTAGAATCCCTTATGCGCGTGGGTTTGTAACCAAGAATCAAACACCTCCTCCGACGGCCATAGAAACCGGCGACGATCGGAGAATTTAGTGTGCCGGCATGTTGGAAAATTTAGGGTTCCGGCTCGGCGGAGAATTTAGGGCGTCGACGATTCGTAGAATTTAGCGCGGGAGGAGGCGGAGGGCGGCGGCAGAGGCGGCGGGAGCGCCGCCGGAGGGGGGCAGGCGGCAGAAGGCGGGGGCGAGTACGGCAAGTGGCGTAGCGTGGCGAGGCAGACGAGACCTTCGTTGAGTAGCTGGGCGCGGCGAGGCAGACAACACCCTTCGTTGGATGGGACCTTCGTGGGCCGCCTTCATGGGCTGCAACACACCGCGCGCGGTGGTTACTTAACGTAACGCGTGCGGTATCGAAGGTCCCCGGTGATTAAGTAGTTCTTAAAACCCACACTTCTGCAACTGCGATGCATAAAGAGACATGCATCTTTGGATCCAAAACCCTGGATAAATCACCAAAGGAAGATCACACCACTCGTCCATTACACATCAGCAATTGAAATCATTCTTGGAGACCGAACTCCAAGCACCGGTGCATCCAACCCCTGTGGCCATCCTTGATGATGGCTCATCCCTTTCTCAAATCACCGGCTAGCATGAGCATGCACAATGAAGGCCAAGGCAGAGACCCATCGTCACCATTGTATGGTAAGGTGCCCAACCCCTGTGGCTATTGTGCTGTAGTAATCATGAGGAAGCTGTTGGGCTTCTTCCCGAAGAAGACCCAGCACCAGGTTAAACACGAAGACAAATGAAGCGAGAATAAAGAAAGGCTTCGTGAAAGAGTGCTTGCACAACACGAAGCCTACTTCATTACCGCGACAGTCACGTCACATCACAAAAGTCCCCCCCCCCTCTCTAGTGCACGGGAGGGGCTATTTATACCATGATCAGGGATTACAATTTGATGTCTAAACTACCCCTGATCACAGAGAATAATGTACAGAATATTTGGTACAAAAATGTTCGGAGGGCATGGTCATCTTTTGGCATCGTCTTGTTGAGGGTAAACCAAAAACCCTAGCCACTGACACGCCCTTCCTTACTGCCGCTCCGGGCCCACTTGCAGGCCTTCGGTGAGGGCAGAGCGTCCCCCCGCATTTACCTAAAGCTCTTCTCTATCAGTCGCTCGAAGACCTTCGGGCCTGCGGTCCGCACTTCGCGCCCGGCGTCAAGTCCTGCGGAGGGAAAGACATTCGATGCACGAAGAGTCATCAGCTTACATGACAAAAGACCTTCGGGTGAATTGTAGAAAGAGGTGTCCGGGTTCGAAGCCCGCTCCGTGGATCCCCAACAATTCCTATGGGTTAAGATATTACTTTATTGCCTACAAATATTCTCATGCATCCAGGAAGGTGTTGCAATTAAACTAAAATTTCCGTAACCAGGAGGCAACAGTACAAGATGTAAATAAATTCATATGC
>LAPY01000587.1:88544-100223 GCA_000970635.1 Eragrostis tef
GCACGACACCGGTGTGCTGGCGATACGAACGGAGAATGACGGCGGCGGCCGGCGATGATGTAGGTTTCGACACGGCAAGAGAGATTCTCTGCACCGACGACAATCAATCCAGTCCGCCCGCCCGCGGATTTGGGTTGCACCACAACTCAATACATGGGTCTCAACGGCCCAAGCAAGCGGAGTAGTAGAGGCTTTTCCGCCCGTGGACCCGCTCCGGGAGCCCAGCCAGCCAAAGAGGGCCTAAAAGGCTAAAGTTGTCCTGGGCAGAGTCTTCTAAAAATAGAGACTCCGCCTCCGGGTCGGTCGCATTAATCACAAACTTGTTCGTTCTCGGTTCCCTCAACAACAACAAAAAAACTTGTTCGTTCTCGGGGAAAAACACACACGAACTCTACGCATCACGCCATGGCGGTCCATGGATAGAGACGTGCACGATAGCCAACGTTCAAGGCATCCACAGCCGCTGCACGCTCCAGCGAGTCACAGTCAAAGTCGAGTTGAAATCGCACCGGTACGCGCGCGCACTCAAAAGGCCACGGATTGCTAGGACGAAGCTCTTCGAAAAGAGGATAACCATGCCGCAAAGTTACGGTCATCGATCGTTATCTCCGAGACTGACCAGTCTGCACGCAGAGCGCAAACGTGGCACGCGAGGCGTCAGCATGCCATGAGATCTTAATTTGATCGTGCTCAAGCGATCCTCGTCTTTAAAAGGCCATGCATTGGCAGATTGGCTCCGCAAAGCAATGTGACAGTGCGCGACACTGCAGTTTCTTCCCAGCCACTAGCTAGTTGGAGGAGGAGCAAAGCTCGTAGAGAGACCGATCGATATGGGTGGCAAGGGAGGAGGTGGACAATTAGTTATTTACAGTAGAGGAGCCTACTTTTCAGCACTTTTGTGTTCGGTTTGATATACCTAGGCACTGGCCAAATATTTCATAGTGTTCTTGATCATCCTCTCCCTCTAATTAGGATGCATTGTACTATTTCTCTTTGATGTTAGATCTATCCCAATCTTCACAGAACTTTATTTCATACTTATAGAGCATCCTAATTTAGGACTAGAAACAACCCTCATGAGGGCCAGGTACACAAGACTTCACTGTTGTTGTTTTCCAACTATGTATTTCAAACTACATCGGTTTAATGCTGTGTATTGTCAGGGGAAAGCAAAAATCACACTATTTGTTCTCTCTGGACAAAGCTCTTGATCAGTATGGCTTACAGCCTTTCTTTTTTGATTGCCTTATTACCACAGGGTCTGCCTGGTGGTGACAAGCATGGTGCTGAGGTGTCTGAGAGTAGCAGCAATCCCAATCAAGTTCTGCAGAATGAGAAGCCAGCAACAACTTCTGATGTGAAATCTGCCCTGCCAGCATCCCCTAAAAGCAACCCGCTTCACAATGACCTGGTAGTGTGATTTGTTGTTCATGTATTCTGTTGTTTCCATACACATTCTTGTCGGAGACAAATGGTCAAAACGCAATTAGTACTGCCCCTTCGTAATATTATTAGACAACCTTATTCATAACCTTTTATGTCTATCTCATCCACCACAGGTCCTGGCTGACGATACCAAGCCTGAGGGCACTTCTGTTGCAAATTGATCTCTTCTGATATGAAGAAGCTCTGTTTGGTTCGACTTACTGCGGCTTATGTACATATTAATCAGACCCTGTAGTGGTGGCTTAATTGGAGGACAAAGCAGTGGAAAGCGATGCTTCCTTTTGGGTTTGCAGGACTAGTTTACTGTTTCTGGTGGTCGTCTAAGTTTTTTCGTACCGTTTCTGGTGGTCGTCCTAAGGCTTTTACTGTTTCTGGTGGTCATCCTGAGGTTAACGGCCCAGTATGAACCCTTTTGGTACTAGTTCCGTCTTCGACTAGTTATGCAGTCTGAACCTGGAAACTAGCAGTTCGTGTATGATGTTCTGCCAAGTTCTATCCGCCCTATACTGCTTGTGGTTGTAGTGCATGTGCATCGAAATACCAGTCATGTATTGAAGGTTGAAGGACAAGGTTGAAAGGCTGACCATGCTACCTTCCAGTTACTGTTTGTGTGTTGTTTTGTTCATCCTTATGTATGTTCCTGGCAGGAAATTTATAGCGCCATTTTCCATGTAAAGGCTTTTACTGTTTCTGGTGGTCATCCTGAGGTTAACGGCCCAGTATGAACCCTTTTGGTACTAGTTCCGTTTTCGACTAGTTATGCAGTCTGAACCTGAAAACTAGCAGTTCGTGTATGATGTTCTGCCAAGTTCTATCCCCCCTATACTGCTTGTGGTTGTAGGGCATGTGCACCGAAATACCAGTCATGTATTGAAGGTTGAAGGACAAGGTTGAAAGGCTGACCATGCCACCTTCCAGTTACTGTTTGTGTGTTGTTTTGTTCATCCTTATGTATGTTCCTGGCAGGAAATTTATAGCGCCATTTTCCATGTATGCAGTTGATGCGCGAAGACCAGAAATACTCAGAACGTAATGTGCTTCCATGAAACTGAACGCAAGCAGGGAAAGTCTCGATACAACTTTTATTCGTACGGAACGAGCACATAAACATTACGAAAGCAACCCGTCAAAAACGTAGCTGACGAGTTGCTACAAACACCACGCGTTGACCTGCTCCGGCGAGGCACGGAGGCTTGTTGGATCCTGAGAGACCCGTTTGTACAGAACTAACCCGGCGTTTAGATTTCCCGAAAATTAAATCTAATCCGGCGAAACGGAGACCGAACTTGACACGAAAACCAGCATCGACCAGCCGCGACCAAATCCAGGCCAGCCGCGACCCACCCCCACCCAAACCGGACCGGACACTCGTGCCACTCCAATTGGCCAAAACCCTAACGAGAACCCAGGCCCCGAGGCCTCGTTCCCCGCCCCTCGCCGTCGCCGCCTCCCGCTCCCTCCTGCTTCCTTCCCCGGCGCTCCGCGCCGCTGCTGCCGTCGCCAGTCGCATCGGCGGGGGGCCCCGCCCGGGAGCGAGGAGACATGTTGCGAGGGCCAGGTGAAGCCATTCCTTCCCCCTCTCTCGTATGATCGTTAAGCCGCACCTTTCCCTACCTCGCTACAGTGGCGGACCCAGAACTCGTTCACTGGGCATTCAACTTGTGACGTTTGGCTAAGCTAATGATGATTTAAACTTGTGACAAGAGAAAACAGGGCCACCAGAAGGCTACTTTTAAGTCTGGGACAGGAGATGTATCCAAAAACTGATGCATAACTTATGTATATACCTAGAACTTAAGTAGTATACTTGATTGTTAGCAAGAATATTTGGGCATTCAGCTGAATGCCTTTGAATTAAAGGAGGTCCGCCCCTATTGATGATTGTGGTGAAGCCTGAACTGTTGCGATTGTCGTAGATAGAATGGACAAGGACGCTTCTGGTTTAATAGCTCTGGTACCGCATAACAGTGCCATGATTTTGCTCAAGTGGATGCCAAGGAGAATTCCGTCCAAGAAGCGACGACTCTGCAGGTAAAGCTGACGTATCATGGTCGCCAGGTTAGGGTGCAATGTTCCCGAGTCCTCAGATTTGTCCTGTGCCAAATTTTCGTGTCGTATTTCCATTGAGACATGGCTGCACGGATTAATCCTCCTGTTCAACTATAGCTGCCGGGAAAATCATGCTCGCGAGCCGAAATTTTCCGTGTAAAGGCTTGCTGCTTTTTTTTCAGATGTTTGTCCTTCACTATTATTGCGTCATCTCCCACTAAAAAGTTAAACGAAACTAACGAAGGCGACGTGACGTGGTAGCCGTTTGCACGTCGCGAAAGTTGTTAACCTACAACGTCCCCTGAAGATCCGTATACTACAGACAACTAAAAAGTGTTGTAGTAACGTTGTTGACGGTAGAGAACAAACACACAAAGTAGACAAGAGACGACACAGTGTAGGGTGGAGCCTTCTCTTTATTATTCAGAATAAACCTGTGATTACAAAGCTGGGGTACTCCACTATTTATATGCGGGTTGGAGGTCCTTCTTTCCTACTAGGATAAGGACTCCTTTGGTAAATTGCCCACACCTGGACTAAGACTGGGATAGGTTCTCCTAGAACTTCTTTTCTTAGTCCAGCTAGAGTTATTACTATAACACTCTCTCTTGGGCATTTTACCACGACACACATGCCTCGCTAGCCGACGCCTGCCATGGCGGAAACGGATTTGAATATTAAGTCCGTTTTGGTCGAGTTTGATGGCAAGGACAGATCGGTTGTGTGTCACCCTCCGAATGAATGCAACGCGTTAGCGGCGATATACAATTTGACGACCTTTCTGCCGGGCAATGAGCTGGATTACTTTGATGCACCTGATTTCTTGGACGGCGAGAGTCTGCTTCGTCATTTGGCAGACACGGTCCATGATACCATCAAGGAATCATCGGAATCTGGGCGAACATTTGAGTGGGATAGGACTCCGGAGGAAACCCTTCAAAAGATTACCATGTCACTTCATAAGCGTACTGTGCTTGACCCCGTCAACGAAGGGTGCGGATTTATTTCTTGTTCAAGTTTGCTATTCGGTAGTCACATTCTTCACATTATAATGGTTTTTTTTTTCTGTAGTTGTGACAAATTCAACCTAACTGACGAACAATTAATATTCAAAATCCTTGATGCTGAAATTTACCACGGATGGTTACTGGACCCACGAGACGAAGACCTCAGTTTTGTCAGGGGGCTGGCTCACAGCGACCTTGCGCAAAAAATTTCTGAGTTACAAAAAGGTGAGTCTGAAAATGTATTACATTGTGTAGTTTGTTTAAACAGCTGAAAATTATCTGAAATCACTGATGAGTCTGAAAATGTATTACACTGTACTTTGTTTCTGAAATTGTATTACACTCTGTACTTTGTTTACAATGCTTTTTTTTTCTTTGCAAACTGCAATTGCCGACCCACAGCAAATGCCGATGAGTCTCTTATCCAAAGACTAAGTGATTTCAAGAATGCCGCCATTACTCCATATGGGTATGCGTTTGGGCTTATACCGCAGTTGCAAATTTATTTCATTACCAATTATTATGCATTGGTCTTATGGTTCGTTAATATATTACACTTTGAGTAACATTGCAGTCTCGATGTCCTGCATGAAGCAATTGAAGAGAAACATGTTGCTATTTTGTATGCCAAAGAGCAATTCGATGTTTTATACAAGGTTTGAAACTGATCCCTCCTTCCTCCAAAATCTGTTTCTGTCATATTGATGGCTATTTTCTGCAGTTCGAGGGCGACTTATTTACCCTGGAAGCATCTTCACAACGATTTCCAAACGCCATTTGGAAAAAGTTGTCCATAGTATGTGAACCGCTTTGTCAATTTTCAGAGTTTGGCATTATAATACTGTTTGATAACTTTCTCCCAATTCTAAATGGCAGGAACAGGAGGGCAGTTTCCATGTCAATGCACTATTTAAACCGACCAAAGGTCAACAGCTAGCTCGGAAAATTCTTGTAAGTCACTCTTTCTGCAATTGGCAATCCGAGGAAGCTCATGTTAGAGTGTATATAAAGAGCATGCAGACCCCTTTACAACAAATGCACTCGCATTTGTAAAAAATAAATTAAAAATACTGCTCAACTTCTACACCAACATACATCGTAGCACTAGTAATACCCTCTCGTCCAGAAGTGAAAGACCGATAATTTTTATACAGAGATTGTATGCTTTATTAGCCACAGTGAATGATTGCTAATGATTTACAGGCTGAAGAGTGGTTTGCCAGGAAGGTTCTAGGTGATAAAATAGATTTGTCAAAATCAAAAGAAGAGACGGATAACGATCCTACATCTGCATCCAGTCATCCTGTTTCTGATGCATGCCATTCTGAAAATGTTGCTGATGTTGGTCACACTAATTCTGATGATACCATATGTGAAAAACCTCCTCCAACAATTGCAGAAAGGTTCCTCGTGTTCCTCACAAAGTAAGCTTCGCTCTAGAGTTCTGCAACTATTTTTTTTACTGGAATTTGTGATTAATTCTGAATACCCAGGTTTGAAGATGGCAGTAGCAAGACACATGTTCCTTATTTTCAAGGTATCGCTTCAGGAATTGTGCACACAAACTCATTCAAACTGTATGTGCCATTCCACTTCATTGAAAACTACAATCGGAATCTGGCCATTGAGATTCAAGATGGGTGCCCCGGGTTGGTATATTTTCTCATCAAGTTGATGTAGATCCTTTGATATATAAGACTTTTTCTTATGGAGAACTTGATGTCTTTTTAGGATCCACAGTGAACTGGAAGCTACTGTGATAACCTATCTTATCAATTGTCAAGTTGACAAGCATATTGCTGCGCAGGTTAAACTCGAGATACAAAATCTACCAGAGCCGAAGACGTATGCTTTTACCATTTGTTATCCAATTTAAATACTAAAATGCCAGTTTTTATTTGAATCAGCTAGGAAACTGACAGGATTTTACTTTCAACTTGTAGCAATCAGAAGTTTCTGAAATTTGTCAAGGAGAATGAGATGGCTGTTGATTGTGAACTGTACGGTGTTCAGGACTGTACCACAACTCCTATTGGAAGAAACATGGGACGTGGATTCGTAGATCACATTTTTGAAAATTTTGAGGAAGGATATGGTTGGAGTAAGAATTGGAGCCCAGATGAGATGGAATCAAGAGACAAAGGCACCAAGTTTATCATCACTAAAAAGGCTGACGCAAAGCTGACACCAGAACTGGGAATTGATAACCTTCTTCACTTGGTTAATACCATCCGCCCATACTATTGCACAAAGAGGGATCTGCCAGTCTTTTTTAAAGATTTCATAGATGATATTATGTTGTTTCCTGATCCAACCCGAGATCCACGGGCATGGAGGCGGTTTGTTCGGTATATGAGATCACATCTTGCCCTGAAAGCACCAATTGTAAGGTCTACTTTGATCTGCGAGGCCCACAGAGTGCTTTCTGTGCGGCTTGGGTGCAATCCTGTTGGGCTTGATGCACTCATAAAAAGAGGTTCCAAAGCCAAGGATTGGCGGATGATGGTAAAAAAGGCTGCACCGTTCTCAGGTGTCTATGGTTTCAAGAACAATTTATCTGCAGGACTGCAATTCGATAAATGGGAAATGAGCCACTGGCATGTCCTAAAATTCTCAAGGAACTTTATTGAACATGTTATGAGCTATCTGAAGGTAATACAGACATCTCACATGGCACACATTGATTTCTGTTTGCAATATTTTTGTCCATTTGCTATTTTTTCACTGTACGCATAGAAAAATGAATTGATACTGTTATTTCTTGTTTTTTCCAGACATTGCTTATGTTCCATGACCTTAGTATTGTTGAACTGATGGTGGCTAGACAGCTTGAGAAATATATTGCAGACTCTATTCGTACGATTGTGTTCGAATGTGGTATTGATGGACTGTAAGACTTTCTTGTCATTACCCAAATATATGGTTCTGTATTTGACAGTATGTTTACTGAAAAGTTCTTCTTTGTAGATTTTCTGCTACCTGGGCCCATTTCGAGGCTTCCAAGTGAGTTTTACTTACATATGGATTTTGAATATTTGTTTTTTGAACATAGTTATTTATTCTTCTAATTAATCCATATTATATAGTTCCAACACCATGCCACTCCAGTTCACTCCAGACCAAATTTCAAGGTTTCTTTCACCTCAATTAATGACCCAGGGTCCTGAACTAGATGGTGAGCACTGCTCCTTGATAAAATGTATCGCAGCAATCTTTGGATCTTTCTTTTATTATTAACATCGTTTTTTTTCAGTGAAATTGAAGGTTCATGTTTCTTCAAAAAAGGTATGGGCATTGTGATATTCTGTAGGTTATATCTTTCTTATTTCTGTATCATTGTAGTTTGTCACTGATGTGAACCTGTTTATTTTCACCTATGTGAAGTCGGGTGATGGCGTATCTCCATGGTCATATACAGAAGTATATAGACCCTCATCTGATTCGTCCGCCCAGAAGATTCCCAGTTTGGATGAGTTAAAACCACTGCTGGAAAGTAGCAAGCTCACTGTAAGATTTTTATCAGAGTCATTCACATATAATCCCATCCCCGTTTGGTGTTCTGTCTAGGACATGAGTGCTAAAGCGTAAAGACTTCATTGCAGGTCGAATCATCAGTTGACGATTCGAACAATGGTAACTGTATAATGATAAGCAAGATTAGAAAGGCAGAAGAATGCAAAGTAAGTAGAGGCTATCCTTTCAGGACTTATGCGCGCTTATTCCTTGACTTCCACTGGTATACGTTGCGTTGCAGGTGGTGGTGCAAGGCCCCCTTTGCAGTGAATATTGTGCCATCTTGGATATCCTTAGGTCCTGGTGCAAGGCCTAGCAACGGGAAGATTGCAATTGAGCTGTTCTTTTGAGATGTGCATGGAAGCTTGTTTCCGTTCTTTTGACATGTGCAATAAGCATGATACATTGTCTGTGTATGATTTAGGGCTTTCGTACGTTCACTCAAAGATGATGGCCATTGTCTAATTCGGTATGAAAGAGTTATGATCGAATGATGTATTTATGTGGTGCTGTGGTTTAAGACACCTTATCTTTGCTATACGTTCTGGCATGAGTGCTTGTATACATGACTGTCGTGTGCGGCATGCAGCATTCTGCTTAGGAAATACATATATCTGATTGTATAAAGAACTTAGTTGCTTTATTAGTCAACTTGTGTATCCTGGCCTTAGTTTGTTTGTAACCTTTTCTGTTCATTGGTTCTTTGTATTCTTGATCGAGTTTAATTGATGGGTGTTTGTTGTAAATATTGCTAACTTTATAGGCATCATTGCTCTGGCCCGGGCTCAAACACCATGGTTGGACGGAGCCCGAGGAAGGTGGAGATTGGGCCCACCTCATTCAGCCATGAAGCCGAACAAACCAATAACTGTCGTCAAAACACACACAGGCTAACAAAAAGAACTATACACAGAATTCTCATGTGAAAATGAAGGATACACTTTGAATCGTGCGCAAGTTGAAAATTAATGGTCGTTCGTTTCTTTGACTAAAATTTTAGCTATTTAGAATCTTATCATTTAAAAATACTAATTAAAGTCTAATTACAAAACTAATTGCAGGGCCGAATCTAATGAGGGTAAAAGATGATTATTGTAGCATCACTATAGCAAAATATAGCTTAATTAGGCTCGTTAGATTCGTCTCGAAAATTAGCCCCCATTTATAAAAAAGTTTTGTAATTAGATTTTATTTAATACTTCTAAATGGCAAGATTCTTTTTGATGTAACAGGGGCTAAAATTTTAGCCTCTGAAACGAACACCGGGCAAGTGCACACGGGCAGCAGGAATAATGGCCCGACAAATTTGCAACGTGTTAAAAAGAACGGGTATACCAGCCGCCATCTGCGCAACATCAACAAAGTTGATGGCAGCTCGGGCCCTGTTCTCCTGATAGCTTCTGAAGTTCGTTAGTGTCAACGGTAAGTGCTGCCAAACGAGATTCAACACCTGAGAAGGAACAGAATGTGAGTTGGAAAGAGTTCTTGTACAAAAAGTATAAACTAATTGATTCGAGTTCTGCAACATACTTGGTGGAATGCCATTATGCCAATACATAGTTCCCATTCAAAACTCTTCTATTCTAGGCCACATCCTCCTTTTGGTGTTAGCTGGGCTTTAGTTTTAGGAAACGGCTGGGCTCATTCTAGCATGCAACGCCCAGTTACATTCAGAAAAGATTGGCCCGGCGATTTTTTTTTTTGCGAGACAGGTCCGGCGCGATTTTGTTTTGATGCTTCGCTGCTTCGAGTTCGTGAATCCTGATGTAGGCAATGTGACTTCATTTTGTTGCAGCTAGACGGCCCAATCTTTATTCACATCTACTCATCTAGATACAGTAACAATATGCTTGCCGTTGCAGCCCTGGACTCCGCGACCGCAGCAACGGCCACGAGAACCGTTCATTTCGGATCTCGCGGCTCCCTTGGTTTCTTCCACCTCTGCCCTTTCTCTTTCGCTACCGCACAATGCTCCAGACAGCCGCCGTCCCACACCCCTCCAGCACGCCTCGTGCCATTGGATGGCAACTCCGTCCACGCTATGCAGACATGTATTCTTGGAGGAGGATTTACCCTGCCTACGTGTCATCTACTCCACCAAAGGGGAAAAAGAAAAGACAATCAAGAGCCATGTCGGCCGAACTAAACAGATTTCTGCGCATCCAGTTGTACGCTGAGCAAGTGCCGATGCCCCATACATGCAAGGCCAAAACCACATGGCCACCTAAGACTGACAGATCTTGTGGAATTTCAGTTGGCAACTCGGGGCCTTTCAATAAGGGCACGACGTCTCTGTCCGAATGCTACCTTGCAGCATTTCAGATTTCTAATCAGCTGCACAACAAAGACGTACTCAGAAACTAACGTACCTTTGGTTCGCATCATATCAGATCATATGTATAGCCCAGCTTAATTATTAATCTACTGAAATGATGTCATAGAACCGCCTATGAGACGACAGGGACGGCAAATAATTGAGCTGTCCCTCGTACAGGGTCTGAACTGATCTGCAGCTTAGCAACGCTGCACAGGCGCTGTCTTGGAATAATGCTGCTAATCAACACTCACTTTTAAGAAGTTACTGTTAGCCTTGTTGTGTTGCAAGTCCACAAGGCACACCACACCACATGATCATCACGTACGTATGGGCAGGGGACGGAGGGCACATGTTATCATTCAAGTCCGGAGCAGAACAACTGAACAAGGCATGTTGCTGCTCGGCCTAGGCTGCTTGGGTGCGTCCAGTTCTGGTTCTGGACACCGGTAGCTAGTGGCCAACTGGCCACACTTGTACGGAACGGTTGTTCATCGTAGAGAGACGCAGGTCTCACAAGTCTGAATAGGCAAGCGGCTTGCACACAAGCCAGGCCATACACGTTCCCTGTTGGGTATAATCGCTTGCATACAGGCTCGTGTAGTAAAACATCAATGAGATGATTGGACTACTGTAAAGCATCCTGCAGCTTCACAACGACACAGTACAGCAGAGCAGT
Organism: Eragrostis tef; assembly: GCA_000970635.1. Taxonomy (NCBI): domain Eukaryota; kingdom Viridiplantae; phylum Streptophyta; class Magnoliopsida; order Poales; family Poaceae; genus Eragrostis; species Eragrostis tef. The sequence goes on from LAPY01000587.1 coordinate 99,553, forward strand.
ATCTGGATAAGAAGTGCCAAATGAACAAAACTGTTGAAGAAAGAATCAGCAGCAACACTGTTTTAGCTCATTCGACGGAATTACTTACTCTTCCAGCCATAATATGTGTCACTTTACACTGATTACAGCTATATGTTGAAGACCATCTTCTCAATGCAAAGCAACACTTATTTGTGACAGGAAAAAGGGCTGCTTGCTTAGCATACTTCTCACCACCTCGGGCAGAGACTCAAGACTTCAGATTAACACCTTAGCTACATCTTACAGCATTACACGCACATATAGGACGAACACATCCAAAACGAGCTAATAGACCCACGCAGCACAACCTGGCGATCAGTCATGACACCTGCCTCGAGTAAGTAATGTTGCGAGGGGACGAACCATCCGGGTGTCGGCTTGATCTTCGTCATGGGCTAGTACCCTGGGCCGACCCGGTTGACGAGCGCGAGCGCGTTGCTGGTGACCTGCGCGACCTCGACGACCTTGCCGCGGACGGCGGAGCGCGTGGAGGCGTCGACGCCGAGGGAGAGGCCGTCGAGGCAGGTGTTCTCGTCGGTGAGCGCGGCGCTGCACCAGGTCTGCACGTTGCTGAGGTGCCACTTGAACGCCGGCGAGCCCGCGCGGCCCATGCCGCCGCCCATCTCCTCGGCGGCGGCGCCGAGGGGGGC